>PVLD010001407.1:46790-204253 GCA_004027595.1 Dinomys branickii | reverse complement strand
GGCAATGGTGGTTGGGAACTTTTGTCAAATCCAGTGTGAGGATGAGAGGTTGCAACAGCCAGGAGTCCCCACCCTGCAGCAACCTTCCTAATCAGCACCGGGAGGCAAGGTGGAGCCAGAGCAGCCAGTACACATCCCACCACACCCAGCTCTATGCCTGCCTCGAGGCTGTGGCCTCCTGCCTCTCCACTGTATGGGCAGCTGCCAGTGGGGAGTGGTGGAGTGCATCGGCAGCGACATCAGAGCCACAGCAACTCCCAGGGATCCAGCCAAGGAACAAACGGGAACTGGAGCACAACAGCAAGAGAGAGCTGCAGATGGAGGTGGATCACATGGCCCCACGCCCTTCTCACTCCAACACCAAGCAGGAAGCATGAACTGAGTTACTGGGCTCCAGCTCCCACCCTGAACGCCCTCTGTGAGCACCTTGAGTCTCAGCGGCCTGCGCAATCAGCACCTGTTCCTGACAGCAATGGGACGAGTCCACAGGCTTCAGGACTCACCCCAAACTACTAATATGAGCAACAAGAGTGTCTCCATACTGCTTGCATATATGAACCTTATATGAACCCATGGTGACCGGGTAGGCAGCAGAGAGAGAACCTCCCGGAGGAATGCCACTCAGACATAGCAGTGTGGCAACATGTGAAGGACAGAGAGGAAAGAGGTGGATATCCTGAACTCGAGAAGGATCTGAAATGGGAACTGAAACCCTTGGAAAGTCTAAGCAGAACCTCCTCTGGAGGAGGGGATCGCAGATCTGACATGGCGCAGTTGGAGGGAGACGAGATAGAGAGGGAGGAGGTTGCCACTCCAAGCACACCCTTGGCCCATGCCCTCGTTTCGGCATTCGCAGCTTCAGCTTCGGAGACCCACTACCCAGCTATAAGGGGTGGGGAATGGTAATACTGGAGATCAGTAGGAGGTGGGAGGAGAAGAAAGGGCCTCTGGCATCAAGGCAACGGGACAGAGCCAAAAGGGTCACAGAGGGCGCCCCATGGAGGCGCGTGCCCCGCGGCTGCTCCGCTGTGGGCCCAGCGGCTGCTCCGCTGTGGGCCCCGTGGCTGCTCCGCTGTGGGCCCCGCGGCTGCTCTGCAGTGGGCCCCACGGCTGCTCCGCTGTGGGCCCCGCGGATGATCCACAGTGGGCCCCGCGGCTTCGCCGCTGTGGGCCCCGCGGCTGCCCCGCTGTGGGCCCCGCGGATGCCCCGCTGTGGGCCCCGCGGATGCCCCGCAGTGGGCCCCGCGGATGCCCCGCTGTGGGCCCCGCGGCTGCTCTGCAGTGGGCCCCGTGGCTGCTCCGCTGTGGGCCCCGCGGCTGCTCTGCAGTGGGCCCCGTGGCTGCTCCGCTGTGGGCCCCGCGGATGATCCACAGTGGGCCCCGCGGCTTTGCCGCTGTGGGCCCCGCGGCTGCCCCGCAGTGGGCCCCGCGGCTGCCCCGCAGTGGGCCCCGCGGCTGCCCCGCTGTGGGCCCCGCGGATGCCCCGCAGTGGGCCCCGCGGATGCCCCGCTGTGGGCCCCGCGGCTGCCCTGCCCACCCGCGGCTGCTCCGCTGTGGGCCCCGCAGATGATCCACAGTGGGCCCCGTGGCTGCTCCGCTGTGGGCCCCGCGGCTGCTCTGCAGTGGGCCCTGCGGCTGCTCTGCTGTGGGCCCCGCGGATGATCCACAGTGGGCCCCGCGGCTTCGCCGCTGTGGGCCCCGCGGCTGCTCTGCAGTGGGCCCCGCGGCTGCTCCGCTGTGGGCCCCGCGGATGATCCACAGTGGGCCCCGTGGCTGCTCCGCTGTGGGCCCCGCGGCTGCTCTGCAGTGGGCCCCGTGGCTGCTCCGCTGTGGGCCCCGCGGATGATCCACAGTGGGCCCCGCGGCTTTGCCGCTGTGGGCCCCGCGGCTGCCCCGCTGTGGGCCCCGCGGCTGCCCCGCAGTGGGCCCCATGGCTGCCCCGCAGTGGGCCCCGTGGCCCCGCGGATGCCCCGCAGTGGGCCCCGTGGCTGCCCCGCTGTGGGCCCCGTGGCTGCCCCGCTGTGGGCCCCGTGGCTGCCCCGCTGTGGGCCCCGCAGATGCCCCGCAGTGGGCCCCGCGGATGCCCCGCTGTGGGCCCCGTGGCTGCCCCGCTGTGGGCCCCGCGGCTGCTCCTCTGCTGCTCCACAGTGGGCCCAGTGGCTGCTCCGCTGAGGGCCCCGCTCAGGGCACCTCATAGTCTGGACCCACCCCCACCCATAGCACGACGACAGGGTGGAGCCAGGCGGTCCGCTGTGAGCATATGTGCTTTCCCACCTCCGACCATGGCAGTTTGTATACACCCATGTATGTTATAGTATAGTCTGAGGCAGCTATATCTCTTCCCAAGGTGAGAGTCCAAGGATATAGATAAACCCAGGAGTACAGTTATCACAGGGAAGATGACTGATTGAGTGGTAGGGTAACGGAGATGAGGGAGGAGAAAAATTAAATGATCAAATGGGCCATCATCTGTGTAACTGAGTAACAAAGGTGAAGGTAACATTATGTAGGACAGCATCCAGAGCTAATTCCCTTCTATGTTCTCTATAGTTCTGTATTTCCTCAGTCGTTTTTGTATTAGCAGAAGTGAAGATAACTTTATATTATACAGTATCCAGTGCAAATTCGCTACTATCTTGTCTATAGTTTGGTATTTCCTTTAATGTTTTTGTGTTAACTAATGTGAAGATAACTGTGTAATACAACATCCAGTTCTAATTCCCTACTATATTCTGTATAACTTTGTATTTTCTGTATTGTTTATGGCTTTTCTGGTTCCTATGTCTCCATTCTTTTGTCTTTAAAATAAAATTAAAAAAAAAGAAGAATGAACTATTAACAGACGAACAACATGCATGAGTCTCAAAATAGTTATGATGAGTAAAAGAAAACAGAGAAAACAAGAGTACGTTCTCTATGGCTCCATTTTCATAATATTCTAGAAGTTGCCGGTCGATGAATAGAAAATAAATCAATGGTTTCCTGGGGAATGTAGGGAATGGGGTGGGGGGGTAGACAGTAGGAAGGATCACAAAATAACACAAAAAACCCCTTGGGGTAATAGATATGTTTATTTTGTTTAACTAGGGATGGTTTCATAAGTGTATATATGTGTCAAAATCAATCACATTGTACACTTTAAACACGTACAGTTTATTTGTGTATCTATTAGACCTCAAGAAATATTGTTATATATACAATAAACTTGGCATTATACTGGTGCCACTGAGTATCAGGAACTTTCTCTCCATCTCTCATCTCTACACTCAGTTTCCCAGAAACCTGGATGAACCTCTCTCTTCTCTGAGCTAATAAATTCCTCTTTTGCCTAAAAGCGATTTCAAACTTGACACCTGTTGCTTGCAATCAAAACTGTTCTGGTGAGAATGGAAATAATGCCGAGAGCAATGCTGGCAGACCTATGGCATGCGTGCCACAGCAGGCTGTTGCAGCACTGAAAACTCAAAGTTTCGCAATCACTGGCCTAGAATGTTATGAGGGTGCAAGAAGGGGTGTGTCACCTCATAATGGAGAGCCAGAGATGGGGAGGCAGGATGTCAGGAGAAAGGGGAGAAGGTGCTACTTGAGTTGTTGTCTGAAGAAGCTGGGGCTGGGACAGAGGGACTGGAAAGGCTCTCAGGCACATGATGCAGTTTGAGCAGAGTCCACACATCATAAGGTGTGTGCTTGTAGGTTGTAGGTTGTGTGGCGTTCCTGGACCAGGCATGAGATAGAGCCTGAAGGGAAATGAGGCCGGAAAAGTGAGCAGGGACCAACTTAGGCCATATTGTTTCTTTGCTTGCTTGCTTGCTTGTTTTTCAAACAGGGTCTTGCTGTGTATTCTAGGCTGTCCTTGAACTCACTATTTCGCCCAGGTTATCCTCGAACTCATGGCGATCTTCCTTCCTTAGCCTCCCAAATGCTGAGATTATCGCCATTCACCACCATGCCCGGCTACACGCCATATTAACAAGCTTGAACTCAATCTTGTTGGCAAAGTAGAGCCACAAAAGCCTTATGAGCAGAAAAGAGCCACAAGGTGATCTTTGATATATGGAGCTCTCACTGGGGCTTTGGAAAGTGAGCAGACCAAGAAGAGATTATGGCCTCAGCCCGGTGTTGACTTTGATGGGCCTGTGGATACCTGGGGGAGGTGACCTGCAGGGAGTTAGGTCTAACAGCTTGGTCTCAGGACATCTCAACTAGAGCCAGAGTTGGGTGTTCGCTGTATCACTGGCCATGGCTCAAGGCAGCGGAGAGGTAGAGGGAGCCCCATCAGTGTCTCAGGACCTCCACCTCGCCACCGCAGGGGCTGGGGGAGCCCGGGGAACCTACAAAAACAGAGGAGAGAAAGAAATATCATCACCATGTGGCAAGCAGGTTGTCATGGAAACTGAGCTACAGAAGCATTTCTAGGAGGACAGGATCAGCAGGACCAGATGTAGCAGAAAATCCAAACTGATGAAGGTTGAAAACTTTTTGATTTGGTAATTAGTAGAACATTGATGAGCTTAATAAGAGCAATTTCAGGGAATCACGGACCAAGGAGGGGCTGGGGATGGGGAGGGGTGTTTAGGAGGTAAAATGGACCCGAGCTGATGATGAGAGGCACCGTGGGGGAGGGGCAGTCTCAAGCAAGGCCCCTGGCTTGCTGGCATTCAGGGTGGACCTGGTGGCAGTGAGGTGTGCCACCAGAGCGGGGGGCTTCTGACAGGGAGATCAGGAGTTTCATGCAGGACATTTTAATCTCACAAATGCATTTAGTGTTTACAATGCATGGACTGTGTCCCTCCAGTTTTACTTACTTTACTAATTCATTTATACTTATAACTACTTTGGAAGGCAAACACTGCCTCATCAATCATCACTGACACAAGATAAAACAGAAATACGAAGAGGTTGTGAAACTGGCCCAAATGCAAGGAGGTGACTGAGGACAGACTTGAAGCGGGCAAATAGACATGTTAGTGTGTATTACCTGAGAGAAACGCGGGTGTCACAGAGGCAGGTGGATCTGCGCTCTGGGGCTCAGCAAGGGGCCAGGGCTGGAGCTGAGAGCTGAGCCCAAGCAGGAAGGGCCTTGATGAGGAGTGCGCACTGGAGGTCACTGATCTGGGCTACAGTCAAGGCTTCAGGGATGGACGGCCATGCACTGAGGCTGGAGAGATGGAGGAGGAGATCCAGAGGGCAGAGGTGGAAGGAGGGTCACAGGAGGCTCCACCATGGGGGCCTCTGGGGACAAGAGTTCGCAGAAGGCTGACTGGCCAACAGTGGGCACATCCAGGGAGGTCAGGGGAGGTGGCTGGCCACAGGGAGGCTTTGGCCATAGGGTGGCTCGGCCATAGACTAGCCTCAGGGCAAAGCACAGAACCACTGAAAAAGGACACAAAGGAGGTCCTGGCTGTGAAGTTCTCAGGAGGGACAAGGGGCACTAGCTAGGGGAGCACAGTCCAGAGAGGTACTGTTTTTAAATGCAAACATTTTATTTTATTTTATTTTATTTATTTATTTTTTTTTGGGCGGTACTGGGGATCAAACTCACGACCTTGCGCTTGCTAGGCAGGCGCTTATTCCACTGAGCTATATCCCCAGCCCAATGCAAACATTTTAAAAAGTCTTTTTCAATAAGAAAACACATGTATACCATCCAAATCTGAAATCTACAAGAGGACACCCAGTGAAAAATCCCCCTCCAGCCCTTCTCCCCAAGGCCCCAGGTCTCCTTCATACAGGCAGCTGGCAGAGACAGAAAATAAAACTCACATGTGGAATTCTGGAATTCTGCAAACAGAAAATAAATTTCAGAACGCTGGCACTCTTAGGGGGACGGTGGCATTCGCGGCGAGTGATGGAAGAGAGGGATAGTGAGCTGGGGGTGGGGTAAGTGTGGCCGTGGGAAATTACTTTTGGACAAGAACATGTGTTTCATTGAATGGTACAAAATTGATTCATTTTCCTGCTGTCAAGGAACATGAGCCTGCCATTCTTCTGGGCCCTCCTTCCTGCGCCTGGGTCCCGATGGTTGCTCACATCGAGGGGGGTTTTGTCCCATCCCCCGGCTGGAACCACCAGCCCTTGCCTTTGAACCCCCTTAGCACCTGCCAACTGAATTAGTCCCTGCGACCCCTGAATAAACTTTTCCTGACATAAAATGACATGTCTGAAATGCAGTTCAATCACTCTCTTCTTTTAAAATTATAGAAACCAACTGGAGTGTCGAAGGGGACAAAATGGAGGCTCTAGGGCTGAAAGGTGACGGAGGCAGGAGTAGAAGAGGCTGTTGCTGGAGAGGATCCTTGCATCCCGGCTGCGCGAGGCAGAGGCAGTGCAGGTGGCACATAGCAGGTCCTCGTCCACGAGGCCACTGGGCCCCTCTCATGGCATGCGAGAATTTGCTCCTTGCCTCAGCAGCCCCCCATCTGTGGAGGCAGGTGCTGGACTAAAAGGAAGGCCAAGGGGTGACAGGACAGGCTCCAGCCAGGGGCCACTCTGTCCCTCTGTGACAGAAATGGTAGCAGGGAGTCTGGGGGAGCACTTACAGAGAGAGCCCTTCCCAGTCCTCATCACAGCCCAGGAAGTTTACATTTGTAATCCCATGAAAAGTTATTGGAAGGAATTCTAGAGTCAATTCCAATCTATCTCTTTTGGTGCAACCATGGCGAGAATAGACACCAAGGCATATGTAGTTCTGGGGAGCCTGGGGGTCCTAAGTCCAGCCGTGACGGTGGCTACCCCGAGCAAAGGCCTCAACCAGGGCCGAACCCAGGTTTTATTAATCATGAAGAAAAGAGTGGCTTGAGGATGAGTGACTGTGAGAATGGCGGGAAGTAGGTGAGTGCCGTGAGCTGGGCTAGGTAGGAGGCCTGAAGTCACCTCTGCACTATGCAGAGAGAAGGATCTGCAGAAAGAGTAATTTGCATAACACCACTGTGGTAGTATCTAATATTTTGGGGTCAGTGCTTCAGCTCTGATGTGTGATCTTCCAAGCCCCAGGAAGTCATAGCCTCTATCCTGAGGCTCAATCCTAGCCAACAGCGGCTCACACATGGGAACAATGGCGGTCTGGGGAAACACGCCTGTCATCTTCAAACATCACACAGCAGCACTTCAGCTGGACTGATATACATTGCTTAAAGCCAGTTCAAGGAATAAGGAAGTCCTAGCCAGCTCTGTACATATCAGTGAAGACAAATGTGGCTGGATCCTCTCCAGCCCAAATGGAGACAATTGCTCCTCCTTCAAGGAGAGCCATCCAGGTGGTCCTCCACAACTTACTCAGGGCAACTTCTCCTTTCTTCCAGCATTTTGGGCTCTGGCAGGCTCACAGGAACCATGGCCACCTTCCCTATCATGGGTACCTGGGGCCACCTTGTCCTGTACACACCAGTCATGGAACAGCCAGGGGGCACAGGGCAGTCACTGAGCACCCGAAAGGCAGCACTGGGAGCTGAGAGGTGGGGGCCAGGCTTGGAGTCTACCTGAGCTTAAGCGGTGTCTGTTAGGGATTTCAGCTCAGAAGGCCAAGAAGAACAAGCTAGGCCCTGAATCATGGTTCCTGCAGAATAGGCTCAGGAGATGCAGAGGCAGAAGAGATCCAGAGGGGCCCTGGGAAAGCAGAGAGGACCTCAGGAAGCGAGGGAGGGGGACACTGTAGAAGGTGAGAATGGCTACCCCGGGCTGCGAGTGGGGAGGTTGGATGGGGAACTGGGAAGCAGTGATGCTTTCCTTTGGGGGACCTGTGTAAGAGCAGTGTGTGGGAGTGTGGCGGGGGCACAGCTGGCTGAGAAACCAACCACTGGAGCAAGGGAAAGGGGGGAGGGAGGCAGGATCCAGTGGGAACCGGTCTTCATCAAATATGAGATTTGAGTGTGTTTATGTTGTGAGTAAAGGGAGCCCGGCACATTGAGCAATTAAAGGATGCGACCATCAGTGAGCAGATGAGGCTGAGGGATAGATACAGGGATTATCACCATGTGTTATGTTAAGCCAGACTTAATTAAACTTTCTACCTGCTGTGAGTAACCTGATCCTTGTGTCCTTCTAGAATGTGTTCTGCCTCCTTGGATTTCAGCAGCCCACACAGGCACTAGTTTTACCTTGTCTCCTGGTGGGGTCATGTTTTCCTCTTTGGCAGCCCTGGTCACTTGCAAAGATCAACAGAGTTGATTGGTGGTGAATGTGCTTTCTGTGGCACACAGGCAGCACAGGGCACAAATCTATACTGTGCAACTTGGTGAGTTTTTAATTCTGCACACACATCACCACTGGGTCCAGGCACAAAACAAGTTTATCTGCCTTCAAGATTCTCTTGCACCCCTCCCAGGTAGTAATTCCATCCCAGGTGTAGTTCCAGCCCCTCCTGACTTCCATCCCATCACCCAAGTGTTTCTGCTTCTCTTGAACTTCTTATAAATACAACCAATGGGTCTGGATTTTGTCACAAAACATGTCCATTAGGCTCACACAGGTTGGAGATGTAACTTATCTTGTCTTTTCACTACTGTATAGTATTCCTTCATGGGAATATACCACAGATGGATCTATGGATTCGCTCTCCTGTTAGTAGACATTTGGACTGTTTCCAGGTTTTTTTTTTCTATGACAGATAAAGGTGCTGAGCATGTACCAATTTGTAAATTTGGTATATTCAACATTTACTCCTTTTAGTGTAGAGTTTTGGTAAATACATAGAACTGCATGACCCCACCACAATTAAAATATAAAACATTTCCATCACCCCAAGAAAGTCCCTCATGCTCTATCAGCCCCTGGCAACCACTGTTGGCTCTCTGTTCTGATACTTTTACCATTTCCAGGTCATTTAAATGGAGCCATGTAGTACGCAGCCTTCTGGAATCTGGTTTTACTTATCATCATGCTTTTGAGATTTATCTATATTGTTTCATAAATCAATATTTATTTCCTCTTATTGAGAAAATTGTCCGATTACATGGATATATTACAATTTTTGCATGCTTTAAGCTCTGTCCTAGTTGAATAATATTTGGGTTGTTTCAAGTTTTGAAGCAATTATAGATAAAAGTACTGTAAACATGTACATAGCAGTGTTGGTATGAACAAATGTTTTTGTTCCTCTGGGTAAATGTCCCAGAGTGAGATTGCTGGGTTACATGGTAAAATGTATATTTTACAAAAAGGCAATAAGGTAGGAGGATTAAGTCCCAGGGCTCTATAACATGGTAGGGTGCCTATATTTAATAATAACTTTTTAATGTTTCAAAATAGTTACAAGGGAGGACCTTGAATGTTCTTACCACAAAGAACATTTTTTAGGTGACTGCATGCAATCATCTAAATGTTTGACATGATGGATATGCTAATTATGTTAATTAGATTATTACACATTATATATGAATGTCCAAGTACCACACTAGGGTTGGGTGTGTAGCTCAGTGGTAGAGTGCTTCCTCGAATGTCCTGAAACTGTGGGGAGGGATCACACTGTGTTCCATGAACATGTATAATTATGTGAATTAAAAGCAATATATTTTAAAGACATCTGCAAAAGTTCTCCAAAATTTTTTAAATGTTGATTTAACTTTCTAAGACACTGTCAAGCCATGTGAAAAGGCTGCACCATTTAGCAGTCCTACCAGCAGAATGGGAAAGTCCTAGTCACTGCTCCTCACCAGTACTTCCTATCCTCAGGGTTGGGGTGTTTGGTATTTTACCATTCAAATCTTTAGCCCACGGCTTCGTTGGGTGGACTGCGAGGGGGGTGCGGAGGGAGAAATGGCATGATCAGATGTGAGTTCCACGCTGGGGAAGGTAACCTGTACTCTGGAGGAGCTTGTACATTCCTCTAGGTGACAAGGGCCACACTAGGGGGATGACCTCAGGATGTAGCAGGTGAGAATCTAAGCAGGATTTCAGAAGGATCTGGTAGCTGTTGGCTGCTGGTCCCAAGAAGCAGACTCCATGACAAGAATTTAGTTGCCGGTGAGTTACTCGGGAGGTCACCCTCAGACAAGTAGGTAAGGGAGGGGAGCAGCAGGATGGGCAAGGGGGAAGTGGCCTGCTATGGTCCCCAGAGAGCAGCCTCAGCCTGACCCCACAGGCAACTCTGTCACACCTCTAAGATGTCACTCCCAGAAGCAAGGGAGCTGGGCTTCCATGTTCCCAAGCACAGGCGACAGAGGCCGAGGGACCCGGGGACAGAAGGGTCTTGGGGAAGGAGACATAACTGTCCATGCACTTCTGGTTCTCAGCACCTGTGGACAAAGAAGCTCCTGGAGCCAAAGAATAGTCACCAAACAAAGGAAGGTGGTACTTGCGAAGCACTAGAAATACCCTAGTTTGGGACTGGGGTACAAAACACTAGCTAACGAGTCTGAGCATTCGTGTAACCCACTGCAAACATTGAACCCGCACCCAGCACAGTATCTGGCACCTAGTAAATGCTCAGTAAGTACCTGATGGAATGACAAGAAATGACAAAGATGGCACATCTCAGGAAGGAGAGCTAGCTTGGGAGACAAGGTAAAGAGCTTGGTTTGGGTCCTGGTGATGATGTCAGAGAGAGAACAGACAGCTTTAATTTGAGGTCTGACACTCAGAAGACCATGTGGGCAGAGCACTGCCATGTAGGAAAAGGCCCAGAGGAGGTAATCAAAAAAAGAGAAGGTGGCGCTGATTTGTAATCCCAGCTACTTGGGAGGCTGAGGCATAAGGATCCCAAGTTTGAGGCCAGCATAGGCAAATCAGAAAGTGCTTGTATTAAGGAGGGGATGAGAAACAGTGGTAAAGTGCTTGTCTAGCATGCGCAAGACCTTGAGTTCAATCCCCAGTGCTGAGGTGGGTGAAGAAATAGAAAAAGAGAGAAAGAGAGGAGAAAGAAGAGGTGGTCAGTGGTTGCAGACCCTACCAAGCTGGAGTCACAGACTGTGACTCCCTAGGACACCCTCGTGACACTGTTCACCCAGAGGGTTTGGAGCGCCCAGAAGGGGAAACCAGGCAGAGAGGCCTGAGAAGGGGACTTTGGCAAAGGGCTTGGGGGAGAAAGACTAAGAACTTTAAGAAGGAAAAAGCAGACCAAGAGGCCTCACCTTGAGGAGCGCCAGGCTGAGCAGAAGGACTAGACTGAAACAATACCTCCCTGTTGGGCTGAGCTGCCTGAGCGGAGTTAATTAGGCCCTAGGCTAGGAACTTTATCCCCTTGTCCTGAGTGAACCTCATGGGGTCCCAGGGAGGCAAATTGGATCCTGCCTCGGGTCCCTAGTTGCTGTCCCATTGAATTGGGGCAAATGTCAAAAGTTCCTAAGGGAACAAGTGGGCAGATGAGCCCCTGGGAACCTGGTGGCAGCCGGGAAGGCCACCTTGGGGGGCAGCACAGGCTGGGACAAGAAGGTAGTAGGAGACAGCTGTTGGAGAAACTGGTCCAGGAAGGCAGAGGCCATGGGTGGAAACTTGCAAGAATAGAGAGAGAACAGCCAAGAAGGAGCGTATGAGACCCAGGAGTGGACAGACAGACACAGGACAGCTGGCCTTGGACACAGGGAGATGTAGACAGGTGGCTGCAGATGCATGAGTAAGAAGGGCCTGGGCCCCTGAAAGGCCTGTTTCTCCATTAAGAGGGAACTGGGGTTGTTGGCTGGGCCCAAAGAAGGGCATGTGCAGCCCCAGGCTAAGGGCTACAGGGTGGAAAGGGAGGGAGCTTGGGGACCAGTGGAGGGTGGCTGAGTGGCACTTAAGATCCAACCAAGGCTGGAGAAGCATAATCCATGTTGGTGCCAGTAAATATGGTGTTGTGATTTGAGCCTGCTGCCTTTAGCAGCTTAGAGGCAGCATAGAGGAAACAGAGGGATTTTTAGCTTCCTCTCATCCACCATCCTGTTTAATGGCTCCAGCACCCCGAGCCACCTCTGATTTACACAAAAGAGAACTGAGGCACGGGGAGAGGAAAGCTTGTGCCTGACTATTGCAACAAGTGAGCAATGAGGCAAGACTCTGGCCAAGGACCAGGTTTCTCTGCGTGGGGCAACCCCCATGGCACTGTGACCTTCACAGGCACAGACTGTGGAGAGTACTGCGGCAGCCCTGTGCCTCCCGCCCTCCCCCAAGCCCAAATACACACAGAGCTTGCTTGCATCCCGTGGGCCCAGAGGTTGATCAACTCAGTTTCTGCCTGCTCACCAAAGCTTCTCGGTCAGGGACCAGGAGGAAGCTGAGATCCAGACATAGCATGTAACTGGTCCAGGTTAGTCCGGGCCGGATACCACAGGGCTGTAATGCCAAGTGTGGTGGTTGTAAAATATGTCTACAAATTCTTTGGCATTTTTCCCTTCAACAGACAGAGCCAAAATTCCCCTGCTCTGAGTGTAGATTGGATTTAGTGACTTACTTCGAACAATACAATAAAGCAAAAGCAAAGGTATAGGATTTTTTGTCTAAAGGCACTGCAGCCCCCTTTCTTCTGGCTCTCTTCTTTCTCTCTCTCCTCTCTACACAACCCAGAGGGAGCCAGCTCTCACGCCCTGAGAACACACAGGGGAGCCATGTGAAGAGAACCTCACGGTAGGTTGACCACAGATTCCCCAACTCTGGTCAAAATTTCAGACCAGGCCAACAGCTTTATGGAGTCTCCTGAGTGACTCTGAGGCAAACCCATCCTAATGTGCTCCTTGACACTGACCATCAAAAAGTCTGATAATAACTGTCTGTTGTTTGAGATGCTGAACTTCTGTGGCACTTTGTTACACAGCAGTAGATAACTAATACATATACTGGCATTTGTAAATGAAGTGCCCCTACAATAAAAACTTGAACTGTGGGAATGGCATTGGAACAAGGCCATAGGGAGAGGCTGGAAAGATTTGGAGAATGATGTTTATAGAAGCATACTGTCCTTTGAGAAGACTGCAGTAAGGGCTTAAAAGAAATGAGGAAAGTCTTACTGGAAAGTGGAGGAGAAAATCCTCTTAATGCGTGGCAGCAATTTCTGTTATAGCAACATGAAGAATAGGAAATGTGCCTAATGAACTGAGTGACTGAGTTAAGGAGTTTTCCAGGCAAAGTGTTAAAGATGCCATCTGGTTTATTTTGGACGTTTATAGTAAAATGAGAAATGAAAAATATAAACTAAATAAATTATCTGTTAAACATGAAGAAGCCATAACTTGATAATTGCAAATAGGTTTAACCCCTCCAGGCAACAAGCAAGATGAAGATTAAGACACGGTTTTTGGCAAGGCATAATGGCACAAACCTGTAATCCTAGGTAGAAGGTGAGGCAAGAGGATCACTAGTTCAGGGCCAGCAATTTATACAGACCTAGTCTCAAAAATTTTGAAAAGGGCTGATGATGTACCTCATCAGTAGACTGTTTGTCTAGCCTATTTGAAGCAATCCTCAATGTCACATGTACACAAAATCTTTGTCCAAAGACCAAATCCAGAGTGTCACTCCATTTTGTGTTGCTATAAAAGATGCCTGAAGTTGAGTACTTTATTTGTAAGAAGAGGTTTGTTTTCGCTAACAGTTCTGAATGTTCCAGAGCATGGGCCAAGTCATTTTAGTCTGAATAATTCCTAGAACTCAGATAGAGGGTGATAATCAGGATTTGACTAGCTATCAAACTAGTCCTTGACAATCATACAGGGTAGTAGGGTATTTAATCAGGCCTTACAAGAAAAGAAAACTATCTTATGAATGAAAAGACTACCATGGATTTATGCTAAAATAGCATACAAATGAGACTCAAAATGATCAAGTAATTAGCAAGGAATTTAACTGTATGCCAGTCTTTAATGGAGAACAACAAAAACCAGGCCATCAACAATGTAATATTCATAATGTCCAGCATCCAATCAAAAACTCCTAGATAGGTCAAGAAACAGAAAAGTGACCATGATTAGTAGAAAAATCAGTAAATATAAAGCAATCCAAAAATATCAGAGATGATGGAATGAGTAGGCAAGAATATTAAAGGGCTGCTGGGTATTATTTTTTTAAAGAGTCTTCTAGGCAGAGGAGACCCAAAACCTGGTCTCAGGGCTTGGAGAAAAGAATGAGGGTTGGATTTTGGCCTCCACATCTACCTATGCAGAGTGCTGCCTGCGCCACCATGGGTGAGAGGGCGTCTGTCCAGGGAGCACAAAATATGGCTGGAGCTGCAGGAGTAAGAAGGTGTGGAAGATGCAGGGGAGATGTAGCGGGGAGGTAGGCTGAGCAAGCCCTGAGCCCGAGGGGAAAAGTAACTTTTACTGCAAGTGACTGGAATCCACAGGAGGGCCTGAGCAAAGGAGATGTATGATCTTCCAGAGGCTGATGGAGGTAGAAGAGGTAGTGAGACCGGGATGTGGAGGACCAGGAAGGGTGCCTCGCCGGTGGTCCTGAGACAAGATGCTGGGGCCTGGCTAGAAGAAGAGACTGAGGGATTGAGGTATAGGGGGTCTCGGTGACCCCTTGCAGGGAGACACAGCAGGAAGAGAGTGGCAGCAAGGGCAGGAGGAGCCAGAGATGGCTTGGGCTCCTGCGGCAGCTCCGGGCAGGCAACAGTTCCGGGTGCTAATGAGATCAGGA
This sequence comes from Dinomys branickii, assembly GCA_004027595.1. Lineage (NCBI taxonomy): Eukaryota > Metazoa > Chordata > Mammalia > Rodentia > Dinomyidae > Dinomys > Dinomys branickii. Next base: position 189,712 of record PVLD010001407.1, on the reverse strand, counting down.
TGAGAAACACATTTCAGGGCATGAAGATGACACAGTTGGTTTGAGACACCTGCGGAGGGATCTGGGGACTTGAGATGAGAGAACAAGGCAGGGGAGTGGTCCTGGCCACAGGAGCGATTGGGGGATGTCAGCGCAGAGGCTGCCTTGAGTTCACGGTGAGTGGGAGGAATGAGAGAGGAGAGAGGAGAGGAAGAGAGGACAAACACGCCCTGCCGCAGAGCTAGCCTGGCCCCATGTGGACTGCTGGTGGGATGAGCTGGTAGATGAAGACCCGAGAAGAGTGGGGGAGAACCTGAGAGCTGACCTGATGACACCTCAGAGAGATGAGCCTGCCTGCACACATATGTACACGCACACGCATACACACACACGCACATGCACACGCATGCATGGTGGGAATACGGTCAGCTACTCTGGAGAGCAGGAGGGATGCGGATGAATGAGGCACTGGGAGGAAGGCTCTCAGAGAGACAGACACACAGACAGGCACATGCAGACTCACGTACAAGAGCCATCTCAGCATCCAGCTCCTGGAATATGTTCCAGGTCTGAGGTGGGCAGATGAATGACTGGGAGGGTGAGTGGGTGCAGAAGGGTTTATAGGCACCAGCAAGAGAGACTAGGAATGGAACAAAACCAAACCTCTATGTTTTGAAGGATCCCTAGGTGTGACCCAGAGTGAGACACACAGACACAATAGTGACACAGTAGGAGTGCCTACTCTAGAGGGACTATGCAACAATGAGAGAGGGACTAGGGAAGGCAGGAAGGGGAGAGATGCAGAGAGGCAACTGTGCTCACGCTCAGACCAAAGACAGGACGGACTCACCACAGCCTGAGGACAAACACTTGGGACCTAAGACAAGCGAGATCCAGGAAGAGGCTGCGCGCAGAAGTAGCCACCCTCGCCTCCACCCTCTCAGACAGGGAGCTAGCCGAACACCCCCGGCAGGAGGAGGCCAGCTCACAGTGCACCCAAGTAAGGTGATAAGGAAAGGGACTGTGCTCCCTTCTGATACGGTGGAAGCCTCGAACATGGCACCAAATGTCGCATCACACAGGGTGACAGGATTTGCAGCAGCACTGCAGGGGCGGGGATACAGCTCAGCGGCACGGGTGCCTGCCTGGCAAGTGCAAGGTCCTGAGTTTCATTCCTGATCCCCCAACCCCCAAAAAGCGTTGTCTTTTGTAGCACTGCGACCACAATGACTGAACCAATAGTAACATGGCCATGTTTTCTCCCTTTCTCCATTCCTTCCTCACCCTCCCTACTGCGGGTCCTCTGTCTGCCTCTGTCTATTTGTCTACCAAAATAATTCAGCCATCTAACAACTGTGGATCGTAAGGGAAAATCAGCTGCAAACCCAGACTTAGGATGAGGTTTCAAAGCAGACTTCAATCTTTCTTAAGTGTTTTGAGTTCTTTCAAGTTGAACGTTGAGTGTTTTGAGTTCTTTCAAGTTCACACCATCACTTCATAAATAGGAATTAATTTTTCAAAGGAACAGAATAAAAGGGGAAGCAAAACACACAATAAGGACAGAGAATAGGTGATGGTGAAGATGGCCACACACAGACCTCTCTCTTCTCCTCCAGCTACTAGCATCCCTCAGCCCTCCTCTAAGCTGAGACCCAGAGACAACTCAGACCCTGCATGGTCTGCTGGGAAGGAAAGACTCCCCCAAAACACACACACCATGTGCCTGGCTATTCCCGGGACATGCTCCTGTGGTGCCCTAGGCTCCCAGGGCATAGGCCGGGGCTTTTCCAGGGAGGGTAAAATACCTGAGCCAAGGGCTTCGCTGTAAGCCATGCAGTCCAGGAAGAACGGGCAGAAGCAGGGAGGTGAATGAACCCACACCTCCCTGCCGTGGAGGGGGTCCATCATGGCTATGTTTGGGTGCAGGAGAAGTTGCCAAGCCTGAAAGAGCATGGGTGGAAGCAGCAAGCTTTAAAGTAGGACCAGGCCATTAGCTTGACCTTTACCAGGAGCGCGACGGGGCTGCCAAGCCTGAGGACAAACACTGGGGACCTAGGACAAGCAGGGGTAGGCCGCTAGGTAGGGGATTTAGAAGGGTGGCTTGGGCAGCTTCCAGCGTGAGTAGAAGAGGGCAGCACTGGCACGGGGGGACTGGGAGACTCTGGGAGCCAGTATTCAGAGGCTGTTGGGGGGCACTGACATCCTGTGTAAGACGAGGCCCGGCAGAAGGCATGAAGGAGGTGCCTGTGACTTGGTCTGCTTACACTAGAGATGAGCAGCTGGGCGGGGGAGGAGCAGGAGGAGAGAAACCAGTGTGGGAAGGGCGGAGAGGACCCTGAGATTTCCTGAGGCGCCCTGTCTGCTGGTCCCAGGCTCAAGGGTGTGGATGTGCAATTCCAAATTGAGGAGAGAGCTCTAGGCCCACAAGGACAATGAGTGGCCGTGGACATCCTGAATGGATATCCTTGGGCTGCCCTTGAGGGCCCGGCAGAGCAGGAGCACCCTGAGGAGCATCCGTGTGGAGAGAGGATGGCAGAGAAGGCTGCAGAGGAGGAGAGCCCAAGGCACGGGAGGACAGCCACGAGTGTCCAGAGTCTTCACGGGCCAGAGGAAACGAGGCGAAAGGGCCATGGGCTTCTGCGAGCAAGAAGTCAGTGGAGGGCATCCGTGCATCCATGGTGGGCTCCCGGAGGCTGGGGACGGTTGCTGAGTATGGTGTGGGGCCAGAGCAAGGGTGGAAAAAGGCAGAGCCAAGAATTCCTTTCCCATGGCTCCCGGGGATGAGAGGGCGAGGATGGAGCAGGAGAGGAACAGTGGTCAGCAGCGTGGCCGGAGAGTGGAGCCAGGCAGAGAGCAAAGGGTGGTGTGGCCAGGGCAGCTGTGCGGGCTATGGAGATGGGGAAGAGCGAAGGTGAGAACCAGCAGTTTGGAGGAAGACTTGGCACAGATTTGCAGGGAGGAGGCAAGAAGGAGACCCTGGACGTCTCTCCCTGGAGAGCAGGAGCAGGGCATATGAGCAGCACGGGAGGGGAGAACGCGGTGGGGTGGGAGGATGTCATGCAGGCGGGGGACTGGGCAGGCTGAGGAGAGGATAGCAGGGCCTGAGCTGAAGGATCTGAGGGAGGTGTGGCACGTGTGTGGAGGGTCTCCAAAGCCCTGATGCTGGCAGCGTGGCTCCAGCACACGTGGAGGGAGAGGGACGGAGAAGTGAGGACCTGGCTCAGGAGAGTGACGGTAGTGAGCCAGGGTGAGAGGGAAGAGTCTGAGGCGTGGCCAGGACAGAGCCAATCAGACCAGACATGCGCATGCACACGCATGTGCGCACACACCACTCACATGCTTAGGAGTGTGCGCACACACGTGCTGAGAAGGCTTCATCTTGGAACCTCCATCACCGTCCCTTCTCAGGGAGGACAGCTGGTCTTTCCTCTCCAGGACTCCTCAAGACCCTGCCCGGGATTTGGTGCCCCTTCCTCCATCCAGCTCCCAAGCACTCAACAGATGTGGTTTTGCTGGATGGACAGATGGACAGATGGACAGATGGAGTCATCCATTCTTCCACCCACACGATGCTATAGAGGCCTGAGGGCCTCCAGCCTCTCCTGGGAGGGAGAGCTGGCGGGGAGGGGCCCAGAGGGGCTGTGGGTAGCCACACAGGAGGCCAGAAGGGACAGCTAGGGTACAGCAACACGAGACAGGCGTGAGGCACCTGCGGAGGGGCTCAGTCAAGGCCACTCCGAATCTACAGCATGTGCCATAGAACGGGGACGGGTAGTTTCTGCGTACAGGAGGAGACCGGGCTGACTTCCCAGAGGGCAAGGGGTGACTCATGGGAACCAGGTGCAGCATGAGAGAGGAGGACGCCAGAAGAACAGGAGAAAGGACAGACAGACAGACCCTGGTCCGGAGCACTGGAGGCTTTCTGTGGTGGGACCCAGCCTGAGCACACCGGGGAAGACAGAACCCATACCCAGTACACAACCCCCAAACACACACCACACACTACATACGAACACAGCAAGACACAGAGCAAGAGCAAAATGCTATAAACCCCAGAAAGAGGGAATCAAAAGGGAAATTGACAGACACACGCTCCCGCACACAGGCACACACTTGCGCACACACGCACGCGCCCGCGCACACACAGCAGGAATGACGCACGAACTTGAGGCAAAATTCAGTAGGGCTCCTCTGGAGAGCAGGAGGGAGCGTGGCTGAGCAAGATGAAGGCAGAGCCACAGTGGAATGGGGGGGGCACATCAATAACGAAGTAAAAAGTAAAACGAAGAGGGAGAAGTGGGACCTAAGAGAGGCAAGAGGCAGGCAGACGCCGAGATGCAGGCGCAGCAGGCGCAGGCGAGGCGGAGGAGGGAGGGCAGCACAGAGAGAGCCAAAAGCAGAGGTCAGGGCCCACACAGCCACACAGCAGCAGGCGCACACTGTGACCCTCGGGACAGGGGCCGGATCTGGAGAGAAGACGAGGGAAAATGAGACCTCCCAGAGGAGGGAAGGATAGAAGCAGAGACTCGTATCTGAGTGCTCAGATGGACAGACAGACAGCACAGAACCCAAACGCTGTGGGCAAATTCTGATGAGCACTCCAGACCACAGAAGGAGAGAATGGGCAGAAGGGGCCACGCATGCCTGTGCGAGGCGCCCTCCCCTCCCTGCTGGATGGAGAGAGCAGCCTAGCTCTCACCCCCGTGGCCTGGTGCAGGTCTAGTCCGGGGCAGGCTCTGGGGCAGATGTTCAAAACAGGGGGCATTACTGTAGGTTCTACCTCTAGTGACAGGTCCCGAGAACGAGGTACCTGCGGATGAAAATAGGAAAGCGGAAAGACAAGAAAGACAAGAGAGACAAAATCTGGGGTCAGGGGGCTCACAGTCTCCTGGGCTGCCGTGCTGATCTCTGATCTCCATCACCTTTTATTGAAGCAGAACAAAGAACGTAACTAGAACAAGCAGGCGGCTGACAAATGTTTCAGTGATTAATTCATTATCCCTCTCCAGTTCTGCCTCTTAGACTGATGGCAGCAATCCGCAGGGGGCTTCCCGTGCTCAGCACCACGCTCACTCGGTCCAGCTGGGGATCACAAGCTGCCCGTCAGTTATCAATCCACTACAGTCACAGTCCTTTCTTCTCACTTCTCACATCACGTACTGGGCTTGCTGGCAAATGGGCTCCCTGGGGGAGAAAATTCCTCAGTTGTAGCTTGTGCCCATTTCTGTGGTGTAAATGCTACCTAAGGCTAATTCAAGCTAGCAATGCACCCTCACTAAGCGGAGTAAGGAAGAGATGCCCACCGTCGGCTCCAGGCACCCACGTGTTCTGGGCACCCACATGTTCACAGAAAGAACATCAAGGTTAATCACCAGAGAGAAGCCCATCACTAAAGCCCGCCCACAGTAGACAGCACTTATGCTTTATTTCAGTCTCCCAAACCAGCTCTATTTCACCACGATAAGCAGCCCTGCAGGGGCAGTCTGGACAGTCACACGGAGCTGGTCACCAGTCCCTCAGGGGAGCAGGGTGAAGAAAGTTCAGGCCTGTCTGCCATGCTTTAAGTTTTTGCCAAAAGAACTTTTTCATGTATCACATACACAGTTAAAAGCTAATCTTATAAAGCAGAAGAGGGAGAAAATGGAGGGAAGAGCGAAAGGAGACAGAGGAAAAGGAGAGAATGTGCCCCAGATCCTCAACCCATGACCTTCACCCTGCCCTCCAGCCACAGCCCTCAGCACCCTCTGTGCTGAGACAGACACTGGAGAAGTCCGATGCCCACAGGACTCACAGCCTGCGGGGCGGGGCACTGTGGCCAAACACACATCACTCAGCATCCTGGGTGCCTAGGACACGGGGGGCCCTCACCTGATAAAGAGGGATCCCAGGCACTAAATGGCAAAGACTCCTATGGGGCTTTCCTGGGGCCACAGCAGGGCAATGTGAGGGAGAGTGGGAGCACTGGCTGTGGCAAGTGACTTCTGAGAAAGTCACCCAGGCTCCAGGAGACCAGCGAGGAAAGCAGAGAGGGAGAGCGGCCCCGGGAGTGCGGACACGGAGGATGGGACCAGCGACAGGCCCAGAGGCCAGAGTCAAGGAAAGAAAGGGCGCAGACCTCCAGCATCCAAGTGGAGGGAAAACAGGCCGTGGAGTTCGCAGCTGATCCTGGCTTTGCCCAACCTCCCTGGTGGACACACAGTGGCTTCTGCAGTGAGTCGCAGGAGAGGACGGCTTGGGAAGGAGGAAGTGGACACAGCCTGAGTTGGCAGGTCCTTCCCCAGCCGTGCTGTGATGGAAGGAGAGGACAGGAAGGAGACGGGAACAAAAGGCCAAGGGAAACAGTGACTCCTCGGGTGGGGGGGTAGGCACGCCCCCTGGCTGAGAGAACCCCAGGGCGGGGGAGGGAAGGGGACAGCAACCGGACAGCAACCGCACCCACAAGGAGCTGATCATAGGGAGGGGTGGGAGGGAATCTGGAGGTGGAACGGCCACGCCACGGGTTAGAAGGGCAGGCAGGGGAAGGAAAGGGGCGTGTCTGCTCGCCATCCTAGGTGCGGGGGAGGGAAACGTGGAGCTCTTCCTAAGCTTCGAGTCTACACTGATGAGGACGCAGTTCTCGTGAACTTTAAGTTGGGCTGAATGCCCAGTGCTTCAGCAGACAGATCCAGAGTGGATCCAGAGCTGTGGGACTACTGCTGTTTTCACCCACACTGAAATGCGCAGTGACATTCAAAACAGAAGATGTACTTCTCACCCTGTATTCTCCCTACTTCCTGAAGGACTCGACTCCAGCAGCAGTATCCTGGCCCATGGGATCTCTGTCCTCCGTAGAACATCTAGTAGGGATTCAGGGTATGCTAGAGGGACGGGTGGGTGGATGAGAAGGTGAATGGAGAGAGGGGCAGATGACTGATGGGTGAGTGAACGGGTGAGTGGGCAGGTGGGCAAATGTATGGATGACGCATGAATGGATAGGCAGGGCGTAATGGACCGATGCACGGATGGATGGATGGATGATGGTGGGTGGGTAGAGGTACGCGTGGTGGATGGAGGGAGGGAGCAATGGGAGGATTGGTGAAGAGATAGAGTAAGACAGGGACTAAAAATAAAATTAGGTACGTAAACCAAAAGGAAAAAAAAGAACCACTAGCAGGGTATGGTGGCACATGACTGTAATCCCAGCACTGGGGAGGCTGAGGCAGGGGGATCACTGTGAGTTCAAGGCCAGCCTGGGCTACATAGTGAGCTCAAGGTCAGCCTGTACTACATAGCAAGACCCTGTCTCAAAAACAAAAGAAACAACCACTATGGAAATCAGTGTGGAGATTCCTCAAAACATTAAGACTAGAAATTCCGTTTGACCCAGACATCCCCTTGTAGATACCTTCCCAAAAGAGTTCAAAATCATCATACTACAGGGATACATCTGAACCCATGATTATAGCAGCACAATTTATAATAGCTAAATTTGGAAACAGCATCTGTCCATCAGCAGATGAGTGGATAAGACAAATGTATTTATACACAATGGAGTAATACTCTGCCACCAAGAAAGATGAACTTGAGGCATTTTTAGGTAAAGAGATGCAACTTGAGAACATGATGTTGGAATGAAATAAGTCGAGCATGCAAGTATAAATATCATATGGTTTCTTTCTCTTTTATTTTGGTCTTTTTGAGATAAGCTCTCGCTGTGCAGTTCAGGCAGGGCTTGAGCTCACTTTGTAGTTCAGGCTGGTCTTGAACTCGCAATGATCCACCTGCCTCAGCTTCCCAATTGCTGGGATTACAGGCCTGCACCACCACCCCTGGCCTCATATGGTTTCTTTTATATGAAAAAAATAGAGAGAGAGAGCAAAATAGGAGATAGATAAATAGGAAGTAGGGAGGTCAAATAATTCCCCAAATTACCTACTTCATTGCTTCAAAAATATTTTACTATATATGCCAGTTTGCTTCATTTATACTATTCATTTCTCTTAGTTCATTGAAAAGAAAATTTTGTGCTTTTATCTGTTTCTCTTGTAAGAGAAAATCTTTTGTCTCTGAATAACTACTTTGGAGACAATGATACACAGTTACTAACTACTGTTATTCTCTTACTATTTTGTTATAAAATTTTGTTTTATTTTTTCATAAAAAAGAAATCAAAAAGAAAAAGACTCCTATGTGACCACTTTGCAGGTCATCGTGGTGATAAAAGATTTCCTTCAAGAAAAGGATGTGGGAAACAGGATCATGGAAATCAAAGAAATTTTCAGAGAATTAGAGAAAAATTACAAAATCCCCCAGAAAAAAGAGATGCAGGAAAAGGCAGCCAGAACACACATGCACACACACTGCAGTAATGATGCACAGCCTCGGAGAAGAATTCAGTAACTCTCCTCTGGAGAGAGGAAAGAAGCAAAGATGAGCAAGACGAAGTCAGAAAGAGGAAGAGAAGGGGGCTCCACAGCAACAGGGAAATTGAATGGAAGAGGGTGCATGAGACATGCAAGCAGACAGATGGGGGCAGGCAGACTCAGCGCACGCTTCCTTGCTGCCCACCCCTCTAATAGTTGTTCCACCCTGCTCAGGGCACCTGAGATATGCTCTGTGCCCACTAACTGGCTCACTGGATGTGTGGGTGGGGAGGGCTGGATGGGTGGGTGGATGGATGGATGGATGGGTGGATGGATGGATGGGTGGGTGGGTGGACTGGTGGATGGATGGACTGGTGGATGGATGGATGGGTAGGTGGATGGATGGATGGGTAGGTGGATGGATGGGTGGGTGGACTGGTGGATGGATGGACTGGTGGATGGATGGATGGGTAGGTGGATGGATGGATGGGTAGGTGGATGGATGGGTGGGTGGACTGGTGGATGGATGGACTGGTGGATGGATGGAGTTACCTGGAGACTGGAAACAGACTTGATCAAGGGCCCGAGAGAGAAGGTTCTGCTTGCTGCCCCAGCTTTGCTCTCAGTCCTTCTCGGTGCCAAGCGGCCGACCACAGCAGTGACAGTCACCTGCCCTTGCACTTATGCTTGGCTTCGGCCAGTGTGTACACTGGCAGGAGGCAGGTGGGCGAAATGAGCTGAGGATGTTCATTCCCCAGGTCACCTTGGCTGGGTGGTCTCTGGACTGGAACCTCCATGCTCTCTGCGCAGCCCCGCTAGGCACTGTGTTGCCAGGCCACTGTCACTACTCTCACCTTCATCCCGCAGGGCTCGGGGATGGTCACAACCCCGTGACTCCTGGCTCTAAGATCCTGTAAAACCCCTCAGGGGTCGTCTTGCAAAATAGCACCTTTGTTAATAAATTCTCCTCAAATGTTCCAAAGCCATTATTGGTTTTTTTTTCTTTTTTTACTGGGAATCAAACTCAGGACCTTGTGCTTGCCAGGTAGGTGCTGTGCCACTGAGCTATACCCCCAGCTTGTTCCAAAACTTGAGTGCTCTGTCTCCTTCTTATTGGGACCCTGATTCATGCAAAGCCGCCGTGAGAAGCACACGCCCACAGCGGATGCGGCCGCTGTATCTAGAGAAAACAGGGAGGGATGAGACGCTGAGAGGGGCTGGGGTTGGGGGGGCTCAGCTCCATTGGAGCACTTTCCTGTTAATACAGAGACGATGTGGCCATGTGTCATTTAAGTAAGTAAATAATAATTCTGAAAAGCAGAGGGACAGCAAGGGGGGAAAGGAAAGAGCCAGAGGAAGAGAACAGACCCTCTAGGCAGCTACAACTTCAGTCCATCTGCCGTCCATCCTCCCCTGCAGCCACAAACATTGGTCAGCTCTGCCATGTGCTAAGACAGGCGTCTTGCACTAAGTAGCTCAAAGAAAGAGCCAGGCCCAAGTGCCCAGAGCAGAGGCCAGCAGGGTGCTCTGGGGAGGGCACCGGAAAGGAGGCCCATGGAGGCCATGCCAAGGTGGCTGGGCAGCTCGGCAGGGAGACGGGATGTGAATGATCCCAGGTCCTGGGATGGGGAGCTTTGGCCCAAACCAGGCAGGCAGGGAAGGACAGCAGACAGCAGTCCTAGGGGACACTGAGATGCTGCAGATGTGTGTTTGTCAGAGATCAGGCGAAAGAGACCTGGCCAGCACCCCAGGGAGGGAGAGGAAAGAGAACCACAGCCAGCCTCACATCCCTTCCGGTGGGCCTGTGACAGAGGTGAGGACATCCACTGCTGAGAGCACCCGAAGGAAGGAGAAGGCAGCGCGCTGGAGGTGCTGCTGGGAGGCTGGGAGGTGCAGGCGGGTGAGAGGGAAGCTGAGGGAGAGGGAACCATGAGGGCGGGTGCGGATGAGGGGAGAGGCCTCCACAGCCTGTGAAACCAGAGGGACAGGGCTGGGGAGCAATTGTGGAAAGATGACCGCCAGCATCTGGGGCTTGAGCCAAAGAAATCTGTGGGGGAGGCAGCATCTGTGGGGGGGGGGACATGCAAACTCCTGGGAGTAGGTGCAAGTCAGGAAGAGCTCCAGGAGGGAGAAGCCAGAGGATGGGGCGCAGCCAAGCGAGGTGTGGAGGGCTTGGAACAGCATCCAAGACAGATTGGCAGCCCCACGTGTACACAGGCTCAGGCCCACACATGCGTTCCCCATGATACGCACAGTCCTAAGGAGATGCAGCTGCCCATCCTGAGGGCAGCAGTAATGGTCTGCCTCGCTCCTGGACTCTGGGCTCCCACAGGCTGAGAGGGTGAGGCTCGGGGCCTATGTCCTCTTCAAAGCCCCAGAAGTGCTCAGTGCAAGTTGGATGGATGGATGGATGATGGATGGGCAGATGGATGGATGATCCATACATACATCAAAAAGCTGCTGGCTGGGCTGTGGCAGGAACAGCCCCCTAGAGGGAGATTTGGCAGAAAGGGGGACAGATGCATGGTGGGTGGCAGGAGTGACTGGAGTCAGAGAGGACTCGCGAGCCTGACTGCATGCGAAGCCCCAGGTGGGGGTGACTCCCAGTGCTAATGAGAATTGGGAGAGACGCGCCTTGCAGATATGAGTACAGGTGAGGCCAGGCTTGAGAGCAGGCGCTGGGGTGAGGGGCAGGAAAAGGGAGGATGAGCAGGGACAGGGAGCGTCCGTGCAGAAAAGGACTCTGCACTCTTCTACGAAGTCGGTGCAGAGTGAGAGGAAGACCCAAGATGAGCACCTGGCCGGGAGTGAGGGTATGTGAAGCGGGAGTCAGGGGAGGAGGGAGAGGAGGGACGGACAGACAGCCTGGAGCGGCCCAGCAAGGAGGGTGCCCTGGACAGACAAGGAGGGGGATGAAGAGTCCCCGAGCACAGACAGGGTGGAGCCGTCCTCAGCAGCTGTGCCCCTGTGCACACACAGCAAGACCAATGGGAAATGGAAAACTTTGCGTGCTGGAGAGAAAGAGAGCGAGCTGAGGACCAACCATGGGTGTACACGCACGCACACACACTCACACGTACTCACTCCCACGTGCGCGCGCACAGTGGGCACGACACACAGAGTCAGAACGAAATGGAATAACGTTTCCCAGGAGAGAGAAAGAGCACAGCTGAGTGTAAGGGCGCAGCAGAAGCAAGAGACGAAGCATGATGGAGTATAAATCTAGAAGTCAGAACATTAAAAAGAGGGAGAGCAGGGCCTCTGGGGAGACCACTGGGCAGGCAGGTAGAGCTGCAGGCTGTGCAGCACACACTCCTTCCCACATGCACATGGCTCACCCGAAGCCCTGGTTCCTGGGGCTTGGCATAGCTTCATGGGTGGCTGGGAGGTCAGGACCACCCAAGGGGTGAGGACAGAACCTGTGAAAGGCCCCAGAGAGAGGACGTCGCCTGAAATTATCTTGATTTGGTTGTGATATCAATTTTCCAATGGGGACATTATGTTTACACACACAGAATGAGGAACAGGCCACACACACACACACAGACACACACACACACACACACCCTCAAGAGCCTGGGCCAAGTCTAAAGAGAACCTGGAAAGGGAAGGGAAGAACAGGAAGAATAAGGCAAGGAAGGGCCGCGATAGAGCACTCAGAGACCCCGGAAGAGACGAACGTACAGACGATGTTTAGAGTACTCCCGGAACCTGAGGCAGAGGGAGCCAGAAGGGGAAGCCGTGTGCTTATCACTGCCCTGTTGGCAGCAGGGAGAAAGCAGGAAGGACCAAAATGTGCACTCCTGGGACGAGGGCTAGGCTCCCATGCTTTCCCTCTCTGGAATTCTGCACAGAGCAAAAGAACCGACAAAAACCTATGTCCTACAAGAGAAGAGGGTCCTGAGAGATCCGCTGGGGAAAGCCCCCTGTGGAAGGAGTTACACAGCAGGAGGCAATTGCTTTTGAAAACAAGAATAAAATTCTGGCAATACTACCAAAGTATAGACTGCATCTTCAAGAGGAATAACTATGCTCCAGGTTCCAACTATTCAATGATTATTTTATGTTGATCTTTTATCTTGTGACCTTGAAAACTCACTAGTTCCAGGAGCTTTTCATAAATGCTTCAGAAGTGTCTGTGTAGACAACAGCATCACTTGCTAGTAAACACAGTTTTATTTATTCTTTTCCAGTCTGCATGTTCTCTCATTTCTTTTTCTTGCCTTATTGCACTGGCTGGGATACCCAACATAATGTTGAATAGGAATGGTGAAAGGCACCCTCTCCTCACTCCTGATCTGAGGAGGAAAGGAGGAGTAGGATTTTAGCTGTTTTATAGGAGTGTGTATAAGTGATTTCTCTTCTTCTCTTCTCTTTTCTTTTGTTTTTTTGGACTGGAGATTGAATCCAAGGCCACTGTGTGTGATAAAGTTTCTCACTTGATATGATAACTCTATTTATCATAGAATGGGAGTGTTTGGGACCAGGATGGATGGGGGAACTGTGGAAGAGACTTTAATCTCATATGTGACATTTGAATCACTTAAAGAGATAATGTATTTGTACATTACTGGTAAGATTGAAGAGCGTCATGTTGTTGTTTGTTTTGTTTTTATACTGAGGATTGAACCCAGGGCTCTTGCACTGAGCTACATCTTCAGTCTTTTAATTTTTTTTAAATTTTTATTTTGAGACAGGGTCTCCCTGTCCTTACATTGCCTAGGCTGGGCTGAAACTTGGAATCTTCCTGCCTCAGCCTCCAAATATGCTACGATTACAAGCAGGTACCACCACACCTGGCTGAAGAGGAGTTTTTGTAAAGAAAGAAACCTGGCAAAAGGGGAGAAAGGGATGGATAAAGTTTGAGGAGGAAGAGGAACCTTCATCTGTCTGTCTATCCCACCACCTTCCACCCCAGTCACACACATTGCCCAGGCCCGTCTGCACTGACATCCAGAGAAGACCCCGTCATCAAAGGTTCGCAGTCTGGGGGGCAAGAGAGACAGCAAAGCCAAGGTGGACCTGGCTGTTCCTAGGCGAGAGCTCCTGATGGAGGACAGGAGGGGCCTCACTGAAGAGGAAATTACCCCGTCCTCGAAGGACAGGTCTGAGAAGGGGAAAACAGGCTGACGTGGCCCCGGTGTTGATGTCTGGCTGGGGATGACGGCATGCAAAGGGAAAGAGACCCTGTCCGAGGTAGCGTGTATGACAGGCAGATGTCAGTGGAGGACTCTGCCTGAGTGCCGTGGCGGCAAGAGGGAATGGGGCCAGCAATGCCGAACCCGAAGTGCCCTCCCCAGCCCTTCTGGGAGTGAAGGAGTGAGGGCAGGAGGGAGACGGGCCAAGGAGTGTTTCTGCACAAGTGAGAAAAAAGTGAGCACGTTCTCTAGCTGAGAGGAGCCAGGAGGAAGGAGAGGGTGGCTGTTGCCCAGGCAACAGTATTGGCCATGGGGATGGGGAGGAGCAGGGCGGAAGGCAAGAGAGAAAGAGATGGTGGAGGAAGAGTTAGCAAGACTGGAGTTAAACTGGAGATGGAGGCCAAGGAGGAAGAGCAGGGATCTGGTTTCCTGGCCTTGGAGATGGAGCGTGGGGACCCTGTGGTGTCGGCGGGCATCCAAGTGGGGGTGGTAGAAAAGATAGCTGGCGCACACGAGGGACCGTCTGCGTTGAGGTAGGGTTGACATTTGAAGTCTTGGGCATGAACAGAATCATTCAGGAAGTCACATGGAAGAAGAAGGGGCCCTGGAAATTAAGATAGACGTCACTCCCCCAAATACACAGTGCGATGACCCATCTTGCAGTAGTGATAAGTGGTCTGTCTTCTTCTGGGCTCTGAGCTCTCTCAGGACATGACGTGGGGCTCTGAGACCTGTGTCCTCAGAAAAGACCCAGTAAGTGTTCTGTGAAAATTTGTTGGATGGGTGGAAAATTTGTTGGTGCATGGATAATGGGCAGATGATTAGATGGATGGGTAGATGATAGTGGATAGATTGATGTGGATGGATGGTGCGTGGGTGGATGGATGGGTGATGGGAAGATGGTTGGAAACAGTGGTCCAGGCTTCATTTGTCTAAGCACAGGCTTAGTCAGGGGCTCATAACATGACGAGGTAGGGGAAGTGCTGAGCAACTTTTGGAAGAAGATTCTACAGGAAGGAAAACAGATGGGCTGTGGGTAGCAAGAGAGTGAGAACTCAGAGATGATTCAGGGCTCCTGGCTTCGGGTCCAGGCAGGCAATGACACTCAACACTAATGAGAACAAGAAGAGAAACACATTATGGGTGTGGAAATGATGCGGTGAGTTTGTCATATACTGGGTTTGTTGAACTAAAGGCAGCTGGGGATCAGCTTGGAGTTTCCAACTTGTGAGCAGAAAAAGCCTGCTCATCTGGCCTTCAAGGCTGTCAGCACCAAGGGCAGTGCGAGGAGGTACAGGGATGAGGAGTGGAACCCAGGATATACAGTGGGGTCCCAAGGTGTGAAGGTGGGTGAAGGAAGAGGAGGATTTGGAAACAAAAGCAGGGCACAGCAGACAGCACACACCCCCACGAGCATACACATACACAGTGAACTAGCCTGGGTCCCAACATGAGGCAGGTGTTTAATTGACCTCTTGTAGATTAATCAACAAATAGGTGAACAAAGTGTGAATGGCAATCACCGCAGACCTCGCCCCAGAAGGAAAACATGGGA
Organism: Dinomys branickii; assembly: GCA_004027595.1. Taxonomy (NCBI): domain Eukaryota; kingdom Metazoa; phylum Chordata; class Mammalia; order Rodentia; family Dinomyidae; genus Dinomys; species Dinomys branickii. The sequence goes on along the minus strand of PVLD010001407.1, from coordinate 174,698 downwards.
GACTAACATATATAGATATAGATATAGATATAGATATAGATATAGATATAGATATAATACAGTCACACACATCATTATATATATATATATATATACATACATACATATAATCACACACTTAATGATTGACTCATAAACTCAGAGCAAAGCAACAACAGTATGGATTTGGAATGAGGTAGGGAAAGGAAATGGGACTCTGACAGCATGGACATGACACCACACACCTTCTCACTGACTGGGTCAGAACTTAGTGTTCATTGGATAATAGATGGATGGACGGGTAGATGGGTAGAGTGGAGGGGTGATGGACAGGTGGATATGCTGGTGGTGGATGAGTAGATGGGTGAGTGAATGGCACATGGATAAGTAGATGGGTGGATAGGTGGATGGATAAATGGATAGGTGGACGGGTGGGTAGATAGGGAGATGATCAGAAGGGTGATGGGCAGGTGGATACGTTGGTGGTAGATGGGTAGATGGTTGGGTGAATTGTACATGGATAAGTAGATGGGTGGATAGGTGGATGAGAGGATGGATAGGTTGGTCGTGGAAGGGTGGATAGATGGGTGGGTGGGTGGATGGATGGATGTAATCCAGAAATGGGCAGGGACTAATTAAAGCCCAGAAAATAAGAAGCTCACACATGTGCTACATACACACATCACATCTGTGCTGTCTGTTATAGCATCTACCACAAGATAATTAAAGATGGAATACCTGAATGAAATAATAAATTAACAAGTAAATGAATGAATGAAGCAAACCTGAAGTTAACTCAAAACCCAATGAATGGGAAAGACAGAAATATGACCTAAGCTGAAACACACAGACATGAACACATGCCCCGGAATGTTGTGTGTTCACACACACATACACACATGCAGGATGAGCCCTCGCCATAAGGGGAGGGCCTGACCCAGGAGCACGCAGAAGGAGGACTCAGCATCTGGGAGAAAATAAAGGGGATCATAGCAGAGCAAGACAGTGGGGGTGAGGGAGGCAGAGGAGGACACGTAGGTGAGAGCTGTTAAGGACCAGACTTGGCAGGACTCGGTCACTAGCTTGATTCATGCATGTAATCAGCACAAATTTATGGACACCTACTTTGCACCAGATCCTGGTGAATGACCAGATGATGGCAAGGAGCAGAACAGTATCAGCCCCCGCTTTCTTGGAACCGGCCTCCCATTACAGAAGACAAAAAACAGACCCCCTGAGCGAATGAGATTATCTCTGAGAAGATCACTGTGCAGAGGAGGGTAAAGCAGCTTGGTGAGACGGAGCTGAGGTGACAAGATGGGCTACTTCAGAAGAAGAGGTCAGCTTCTGAACCGAGGGACAAGAAGGGGCGAAGCAGCCCTGTGACTTTCTAGAAGTGTCTCCCAGGCTTCAGGACAGCAAAGCTAAAACTCTAAACATGAAAGAGCTTGGTGAGCATGAGGGGCAGCCAGCGGGGCAGCGGGCTGGAACCGAGAGAGTGAGAAGAGAGAGCACAGGCAGTGGGGCTGGAGAGGAGCTCGCGTTGGATGCCACGAGGAAGGGCACGCGGTGCGGGTCTGAGATCAGGAGAGAGCATGGTCTGACTTATAAGCCCTACCTGGCTGTGGATGAAGAATGAACCCCAGGGAGGGGTAGAAGCAGGGAGCCCCAGGAGGAGGCTGGTGTCCCAGAGAAATCATGGGGGACGGCGTAAGGATGACGTGGCGCAGGGAAGCAAATGGGATGGATTCCGGGTGCTCTGGAGGCTCAGGCAGCGGGACTGACCTGTGCACGAAACACAGGCATGAATGATGAAAGAACAAGCGACTCCGAAATGATGTCTGGGGTCTTAGAGCAATATCGTTTACTGGTGGGGGAAGACCCGAGGAGGAGCAGGGGAGGTAGCGTGTGCCATCCGGAACGGGAGTTGGAGATGCCCGCTGGGTGTCCAGGGAGAGATGGTGAACAGTACGCAGGGGGAGAATTTCCCAGGAGGGAAGGACAGAGAGAAAGCTGAAGACCGAGCCGTGGGCCACACATTTCGGTCACACTGAGAAGGGGTCTCCAGTTCTCATGAGGAAAGGGGGAGGGGCTAATCTTGGAAACCCAGAGCAGTATTGAAATGCAGCTGGGAGTCCACTAAATGGGCCACACAAAGGCCACTGATGGCCTTGACCTGGGCCCCGGAGTCCTAGAAGCAGGGAAGGAAATGGGCCTAGGGAGAAGGAGGCGACTCTTTTCCAAAGCTGTTCTGAGAAGGAAGGAAAGAAAGCTGTACCTGGGAGACAGAAGGCATCAGGGGAGCCATCTTTGTTGAAGACTGGAGAGCTCTAGTGCTGGCTGCAGGGATGGAGGTTTCCCAGCATCTTTCAGAATGCTAAAAACCCCTGCTCTGGAGACAGGCAGTGGGCGGGAGGGGACAGGAGGGGAAGAATGGCACATCCACTGGGTCACCCACTCGTTCATTCAGAAAATCCCTTCTATCCTCCCTGTTTCATCTCTAATACCATCTACGTGAGCCCAGCCCTTCCAGAACAGCTTTTCAAGATTTCACTAATCCTTGAGACATGCCACGAGGAACATGTTGTCTCCAGCTTCCTTTACAGATGAGGGAACTGCCAAAGGTTACAGATGTCTGAGCAGGACACGGAGGAGTTGGCTTCAGTGGGAACCAGGAAGAGTCCTGTGAGGGAGGGGCTGGAGCAGGAGCTGCTCAGCACACCGGGGCGAGTGGGCGGGAAGTGGGGGGAGAGTGCAGGAGCTGGAGAGTCAGACACAGGGGCTCCTGGCTGCGGCCCCAGAGGGAGTGATACTAAGCGTTAATGAGAACGGTAGACAGAGTGGCAGATCTGAGGACACCGGGGAGGGGCCTGGCTCTGCTGGCCTGTGTCTTCATCCTGTGGGTGGCCTGGAGGGACAAGGGTATCAGTATAGCAATGGGAGTGCTGCCCGGCAAGGAGGTACAGAGTGGGGTCCCCAGGGCTCAGGGCAGGGCAGGAGAAGCAGGAAAGAGAAAGACTGCACAGCCCTTTATGATGGGAGAGAAAAACACGCTGTAGCACAGTGCTCTCCATCGCTTTATACCTTCTGGAGCAGCCAGGCAGCCTGGGCTCAAACTGCTTCTCCACTGCTTACTTGCTGGATGACCCACAACAAGTCATTTCACTTCCCTGAGCCTTTGTTTGTCCATGTGTAAGTGGAGACAATAATAGTATCACATTATATTATACAATCACAGAATAAAGAATACGTAAGACCCTGTCTGAGGCCCTTAGCTAGGTCTGGCGTGTCGTAAGCAGGCATGACCATCCGCTGTCATGTGGTCTTGCTCTGCCTTGAAACACCCACAGCGAAAAGGAAGCAATGAGGCAATCTGAGATCTAACAGCCAATGAGCCCAGAGAGGGCACCACTGACTAACAGGGTGTCGGGAGGGGCTTTAGCAATGAAGGACCATTTGATTTGGGCCCTAGTGTATGCATACAAGTTATCCAGGCTGAGAGGAAGGCACAGTCCGCCTTACAGCCAAGCTCCAGGGTCCCCGAGTGCCTCAGCTGTGCTTGGCCCTGTGGTGGAAGAGCAAACCCCATCTCGAAGAAAGTGCCTAGCCAGTGCTCGAGCCACCCTTGGGCTGGGGAGGAGCAGGCCCAGGAGGGAGGGGAACTGCTGAGAAGAGAAACTGGGATGTGCCTAGGGGTGGGGGTGAAGGAGGGAGATGGAGGAAGAAGAGGTGGGAAGCAGACCTGCAGCCCAGGCCAAGGGGACAGCCACAGCCAAGGTCTTGGAGGCGGACTGCGTGCGGGTGAGGCCACTTGGGGCCCCAGTTGTCCTGACCCTGGAAGAGCCACACCTGGGTAGACCACTCCCCTCCTCCCCGCCTCCACCCCAGACCCTCCCCACCCTCCTTCGCTTGCCACCAGAGAGCGTGTTACAAAACTCCACCACTGCGAGATGACCACTCCTACTCTACAACATTCACTGGCTCCTTATGATCCATGGCAGAAAGCCCAGAACTTCTCCTGGCTGCTAAACCTTACCCCAGGCCACAGTAGCTTTCTTAGCATTGGGCCGGGCTCTTCCCAAGGCCAAGACCCCCTAGCAGGGTGCTAGCACCCGTCAGTCAGCCCACTGGGTGCGTCTTTACCTCTGGGGCTCCCCAACCCAGCATCTCCGTGTCACCCACGCTGCACCCTGACTCTGTCTCCTTCTGTGTCTCCTCTGTCTCTCTGAACATCTCTGTCTCTCCCTGTATTTCTATATTTGTGTCCGTTTCTGCCTTCCTGAGTCTACCTTTGGCTTCTCTCCAGCTTTTGCTCTGGTGCCCCACAAACCCACACCTCTCGGGTCCACTCACCAGCTCACCACCCCTATGCTCCTGCACCCTACAGAATGGGCTCCGTGCCAAGGCCCCGTCTTTTTGTCTTATTGGCTCTACCTGGAGAGCGTGCCTCTCCCATACCCCTGAGACCTTCATCTTCTCTTTCTCACTACTGGTTCCTGGCGTTGAATTCAGTTTTCCTCCAACTTGGTCAGTCCTGCTGTGTGTCTGGTGTGCGCATGCTCCACGTGAGTTCACATGTGTCCATCTGTCCGGCCCTTGGCCTGCCTCTGTCAGGTCTGTTCTCCAATCTGAATGGCTCATTCTTGTGCTAACAAAAGGCATCTCCTATATACTAGGACACCATCGTGGCCACAGGCACCCCGGGCTGTGACGAGAGGATGGTGTAAGAGCAGGATGGCACTTCCGCATACACAATACGAGCACTGGCCATGCACCAGGTCCTGTCTGGATCCTTGCCACAACCTATGGGAGAGGCTGCTGTCCAGTGCATTCCAGACAGGGAGAAACTGAGGCAGGGGTGACACTGGAGGCAGACTCAGGCTTGGCTGGCTCTGGATCCACACTCAGACCACCTGTTGGACACCCCTGCCTATACACACAGTGCTGGGCAGGGGCCCTGAGGCAGAGAGAACAGAGCTGGTTCATGGTTGGGTTTAGGGTGAGACTCTTACCTGCATCCTGCCCTGTTCCCTGTGCCCACTCCAGTCTCTCACCACCAGCCCCACCACTGTCTGTATCCCCTCTGAGTACTGGGAGCCTGAACTACCTCCCAGGCCTGCACCAACCGTGTCCAGCCAGGGCAAGGGCACACAGAGGAAAGGACTCCAGAGAGAGGCTCTGGGACAGAGTTGGTAGGAAGCAGGGCAGCTCTGGCCTGAGTGACAGAAGCCGAGAGGCAGTGTGGCCCCTTGGGCACTAACACCAGGAAAGGGTGCCAGCGGCCACAGCAGATGTCTGCAAAGGTGTGGAGAGCCCTCACTCAGAGGCCCTGAGAGACACGTGGGCCCGTGGTGTTGGGGACTGATCACCCTGGGCCTCCTAAGAACTTGCACAGCGTATACACGTGCGCACACCAGCCCAGGCTCAGCACAGCGTCTGGAGCCTGGAAGGAAGGTGTCTGTGGAAAAAACGAAGAGGAAGAGGTAGAGAGAGAAGGATGGATAGGCAGACAGACGGACGGATGGATGAATGGAAGGACGGGCGCTGTAGAGCGAAGCCAACTGGAATCCAGCCAGAGAGGAGGGGAAGCCATGGTGACAGCTGCCAGCCAGGGCCGCGGCTCTGCGTGGTCTAGCCCTGGCTACCCTGTGTGGAGCATTGTGCATGTGAGCTGTCGCGTTTACTCCCCAAGAGCTTATTGTCCCTATTCAGCAGGTGAGGACCTGGGCTCTGAAGAGCGTCACTTGCCCGGAGACGAGTGTGAGACCCGAGCCCAGGTGTGTAACACGGAGCCCAGGAGCTTTGCTGCTGTGTGGAAGCACAAGGCAGTGTCAGGGTAGAGCAGGTGGGAGCTGAGGCGCATGGGGAGCGACACAGACAGAAACAGGGATCTTTAGGGCCCCTCTGGCTTCCCACAGACCTCAGTAGCCACATTCCTGTCCCCCACGTGGGAACCCTGGCCCTCTGCTTCCCCGTTCAGAGTCCACAGGGAATTGTCTAGAAACCCTTCAGCCTTGGCTCCCGCTGTCGGCTGGACATCTCCTGGCACAGTGCCTCGTCCAGCCCCAGGGACCCCAGAAGGAAGGGGTGCTGGAAGCACTGCACTGGGGACCGCAGTGTGGGTCTTCTCTTTGCTCAGGCCCCCTGCCCGGCTCCGTCACACACCAGAGAGCAGGAGGAGGGGAGGGAGGAGGAGAGGCTGAGACAGACAGACCTCAAAGACAAAGACGGCCAGATGGGCGGATAGGACACATGGGTGCCCCAAGCGGGGCCCCACATGCTTCTGAAGGAATGAATAAAGTGAAGGAAATGGGCCCTGCAAAGAAAGACACAGAGAAAGAAGATTTCCCAGGTACAAGACAGAGAAAAGTCCCCAGTGTCACTGTAGCTCCTTTGTCTCTGGGACGGGGTATTCTTCTGCATTCCTTCCTGCCTTTTCTACAATGAACACATATTCCATCTGAAAAGGAAAGAAAACAACGAATGTCATTTCTAAAAGAAAGTAACTCTCCACAGAGGGAACAAAGCTCATCGAGGCTGCAGAGAGGCAGAGCAGGGAGAGGCAGCAATTGTATGTGTGCACGCGTGCACACACAATCCCATTCTTCAGGCTCACAGCCAGAGTGAATTCCAGAAAGCTCCGAGGGAAGGAAAGGGTAGAGAAGAGGAAAGAGGCAAGGCAGACCAGGAAAGTTAGAGGCGGGTGATGGACAGACAGATATGCAAAGCCCATGCACGCGCACACACACACACAGTACATTCCCTCCACCCGGCCCAGACATAACTCAGCAAGGACACCGAACGGTGCGGTTGTGGTAGTTGTAACTGTACTGGGTTTTTCTTATTATAAAAGTAACAAAGAATGATTCGCTATTTTTTGAATGAGCATAAACCTTATGAATGAGGGTAACCTATGGAGATGGACAGCAAATAGTGAGGTAACACAGAGGGCACAAATGTGCAAGAAGCATGTGGAGGGACACACGCACACACACACACACATACACACACACACACGCAGAGGACCAGGCAAAGGCAACATGACAGTTCAAAACGGCTGCAGAGGCGGGGGGTGGTAAAAAGACCAACGTGCAGATGGTGCTTAGGAACCAGACGTGTGGACACAGCCTCCCCAGCACACTGCTCCAGAAGCTCTGAGAGTGACAGGGGCCACAGGGTGCAGTGAGACGTGACTGAATGACTGACTAATTAATTAATGGAGGTGAGGGTGGGACAGAGACACCCAGAGGCACAAGGACAGGCTGGGAGACACCCCGGGAGGCTCAGAGATAGAGCACAGTGACAGAGACCAGCAGCTGGGAGTCCCTGGGAGGAACAGAGGGGAGAGCGAACCAGAGCTGGAGAGGAGGGGCAGGCAAGGTGTGTAAGGCACGCCCAGGCTTGCACGCCCATGTGGGGTCTGCTCCCAGCACCCATCTGGGGTGCCTCCATTTGAGAAAAACAACCCTCAGGGATGCCCATCACTTCTCCCTGTATTTTGCTGTATTTTCTAAACATTCCATCATGAAGATGGATGTGATACTTTTAGAAGCAGGAAAAACCACATGCCTGGAAAGAAAAAAGAGAAAGAAAAATGGTGCAGAGGGAGAATGGCGACGAAGCCACAGAGAACAAGCAAGAGTAGACCATCAAGCGCGCGCGCGCGCACACACACACACACACACACACACACACACACACACACACACACGCTCCCAGCGTTCAGTGAAGGGAGCCAGGGTGGGGGTGGGGTGAGCAGAGCGGGGGCACAGAGCCTCAGAGCCCACCAGTGTCCACACTCACCCAGGAGGCCAGGGGTGCGCTCGTGACCACCTGCTGTGTGCAGATGCCTGGGTTAGGCTGGGGCTCCAGCCTGCTCGCCTGGCACTCGCACTGCCTCAAATCTGGGCTCAGCCAGAAGCCAGGACAGGGGAGAGACCTCCTAAGGAGAATCCCAGAGGTTAAGAGCACAGGGTCCCGGGGCTGGGGAGGAGGAGAGCAGAGGAGAAGAGGGCAGAGGCCGAGGACAAAGTTGGGAGGAGCAGAAGCGCAGACGGAGGGAGAGGACAGAAGTCAGGCACCGAGGACAGGCGGGGCCCCAGGGAGGGGCCGCTGGGCTTTGCACCCTGGGGAGCTAACAGGCTTCGGGCAATGGGAGCAGAAGTCGGGAGAGCTCTGGAAGAATTAGCAGGGTCCTTGGAGGCAAAGGCAGGCAGGGCTGACATGCTGGGGGAGGTGGCCCCTGCACAGGGAACGTCCAGGCCCTGTCTTGATGGCTCCTTGGGGTGAGGGACAGAGCTGCGGGCCCTGCCCCGGGAGGGATGACCACAGGGGTCTCCAACTCCAGAGCCTGGGGAACCAGGTCTTGGCAGAGCTGAGCGTAGTTTTGCGTCACAGACCGTGGTAGCGACTTGAGGCTCCCCGTGCGGCACTCCAGGAGCGGGCGAACCACAGCCGGGGAAGGACGCAACTGAGAAGAGACGATCTGGCGACAGCCAGATACACCCAGGAGCCCAGCAGGCCGGGGGAGACAGGAAGTAGAAGAGCGCGCTGGCGAGTGCGCGCACGGAGCCTGCAGGAAGGCGGAGAAGGCAAAGGCGGAGGGAAGCGCGGGGCGAGAGAGAGGCAGACAAGGCACATCTGGAAAACTTGAGAAGGGCGGGGAGGAGGAGAGAGGCCAAGAGGAGAGGAAGGGAAAGAGTTGGGGGAGGAGAGGGCAGAAGCACGATGGGTGGGGAGCGAAGGAGAGGGAAAGAGGAGGGGAGGAAGTCAGAGCCGAAGTGAGACCAAGAGACACAGAGGACTGGCAGGAGCCACACAGAGAGGACCCAGAGCATCAGAGACAAAGGGGCCAGAAGAGGGGGCGGGGACAAGCAGCCACAGCCCCGCAGCACCAACTGCTCCGTCCTCTCTCAGCCAGGGCAGGCTCAAGCACGCCTCAGAGGGGAAGAATGGGAGAGCGGAGGGGAAGGCGCGCGTGCACACGCGCGCACACCCACATGCATGAACACACGGGAGACTTAGGGGTGTTGACTAAATGGAGGGACAAATGTCTGAGTCCTGAGTGAGCATAAAAGCAAGACCCCCCGCAGAGAAGGGACAGGCAGGGGCTCCTGTGCTCACTCACACAGACACACACACACACACACACCCCAAGCATGTGATGCTCAAAAGGAGCACAGACTTAACGTACACTCCAGGAAGGAAGACTTCAGTCAGATGGACAGGAAGATACGCTCGCTGGGTGAGAGAGAAAACACACAGGTGACACTCAGCAGAGGTGGGGGGTGAGGCCGAGGGCATGCATGGGCCCTCACTCCCCTCCCTGGGTCACCACAGCCCTTTCTGGGTGCCCTGCCAGGCTGAGCGATGCCGGGACACACACTGGGCAGGCGCAGAGTCTGGGGGAGACACGAACGCCACCTGGGGGTGAGGAGGGCGGGAAGTTGGGGAGACCCATCCTTCTGTGGGAAGGTGACTTGGAGCCAGGCTGCAGGTGGCCCAGGAAGGGAAAAGCAGCAGGCACGGAGCCCGAGGGGCTGGAAGGCAATGCAGGACGGAGAGTGGGAGGCCATCTGGATGCCGGTGGCCAGTGCGGGTGACAGAGAAGGACGGGGCTGGAGAGGCGGTGAGGGCTGGGGTGTGAGAAGTGTGGCACCAGGGCTCTGGCCTTGGCTGAACCAGGGCTGCGGGGCACAGGCAAAGGACAGCAGTGAAGGACACACCAGTGTTTGTGGAGCTGCGGCAAGAGGGAGGGGGGCCGGGGACAGATGGGGCTGCAGGAGAGGGCGGAAAGAGGTGGGGGTGGCAGGGGACTGCAGCTCAGGAGGGGGAGGTGGTGCGGCCCAGAGGCAGCCCAGGAATGAGCAAGAGCATCCCAGGACCAGGGCCCCAAGGGAAGTCCATGCACGTAAGGGATACCACCTGCAGCGGAAAGGGCTGCAGCCCGGATCCACGCTGCAGTGTGGGTGAACCCCAAAAACACCTCACAGGGAGAGAGAAGCTGGACGCAGCAGGTCATGTGTTATATGATTCTGGCTCTGTGAAATACCCAGAATGAATAGATCCCTAGGGACAAGAGAAGCTTGGTAGTTCCCTGGGACAGGAAGAGGAGAGGGGAAATGTCGAGTGACTGCTTGAGGGATTTCCTTTCGGGGTAATGTAACTTTGGGAACTAGACAGAGATGGCGGGTGTGTGGTCTTGTAATGGACTACATAACACTGAGTTGTTTAGCTTAAGAGACTAACTTTAAGGCTATAGGAGGACTTACACCCCAATGTACAATGGGTATCACTTGAAAATAAATGAAAAGATGCTTTGGAATTGAACAAGCAGCCATGTGAGGAAAGGGACTTCTGGGCTGAGAGGCCGGCCTGTGCTGAGCTGTGGAAGCGGGTGGCTTGGGGGTGGGGACAGTGTGTGGGGACGTCACAGGGAGCTGTGAACAGGGTGTCACCACACAGAATGCCCTGAGGGAGTGACAAGGGAAGAGAGGCCACAGAGGAAACAGCATCCAAGTTATCCAAGCAGCTGTCACACAGGGCTGGGCTTCCAGGGGCCACAGGAACTGCCAGCAGGGCAAGGTGGGGACAGAGCTCAGGCGCCTCTCAGCCACTGAGGCCTTAGGGTCTAGGTTGTCCATTCAGGGGACAGGAGCATCTTCTGTGAGCCAGGTGCCACTCCAGGAACCGAGGCAGACACACCTGACAAGATATGCATAGCCCTGCCCTGTTGGGGCTGACCGCGTAGTGGTAGACAGGCTGGCGAGAGAGACCAAAGACCCATGGGTAAGTCAATAGCAAGGAGTGTGAAATGCTTCATAGGCAAACAGAACCCAGTAGGGGTGAAGAGAGATGTTGTTTTAGATAAGGCACCCACTGGAACAGAGACCTAATGGAGGGACCTGGGGATCTCTGGGGAAAAGGCCAACCAGGCAGAGGGAGCCACATGTGCAAAGGCCCTGAGGTGGCAGCAGTGTGTCACATTTGAGAAAAGGCAAGAGCAGAGTAACTGGAGCAGAGGAAGTGACAGGAAGGGACTGGAGGCCAGCAGAAGGCCAGGGCCAAAAGATCTCCCTCTTGGATCACTGTAGGTGCCTGGGATTTGATTCTGAGATGGGGCATCCCTCAGGTAGCCCTGGAGGGAGATGGGACCTAGGGAGGACAGGCAGAGGAAGGAAAAGAAGAGCATGTCAGGTCCCTGCAAGGTGTATCAGTGGAAGCCTCAAGTGAACCCTGAAAGTGTTCCAGTAAGCTCACTCAGCGGCAGAGAGGCCACAGGAGGGGCCGGTGCAGGCGCTCCAAGAGTACGGGAATCCAAGCTTGCGATCACGGACACAGGCCTGCGCAGGAGCGGGGGAGAAGAAAGCTCAAGGACATGAGGGAGTGAGGGAGGGGCCCGGGAGAGCGGTAGTGGTGAGGTGAGACCCCAACACCAGGGGCTCCTGGTGACGGGCACACATGAGCCACTCGTGGGGAGCCTGCTCAGCCAGCGCCACCTGCGTGTGAGGCTGCCAGGCACAGACAGCACCATGCAGACCCCAACACAGCCCCCAGGAGAGGGGCTGTGGAAAGCAGGGGAGGGAGGGTCAGACGTGAGCTGGGTAAAAATGAGGGCACGGCACCACCATGCAGCCAGCTGGCCAGACAGGGAGCCCGTGACACTTCTAGAGCCCCAAGAGGGAGGAGTGACCAGAGACAGAGTCCCCAGACAGAGGCCCATCCTTAGAGCCACCGCCTGAAGCCCACAGGGAGCTGCACACACCCAGGACTGAGCAGTGGACTCAGAGGTAGAGGCAGACAGTTGGCTGCTACCAGCCAGGCAGGTAACAGCCAACCTCCTTCCCAGAGGCAGAAATGACAGGCAGAACCCACATCAGGACACCCAGGCTGTCAGGACACACACATAACCAGACCCCAGGATGCCGGGGCAGATGCACACACACACAGACGGACATGCACAGGGTCTCCACCATTCACGCTGATGTGGGCAGGTCTGCTGGACACCCTGGAGTGGGATGGAGGCAGAGAGGTCAGCAGAGAGGGACAGTGAGGATTGGGAGGATGTGTGAGACCACAAGCCCACACCTGGAGCCCTGACTCAGGCTCTGGCCCAGACTGGGGTGGGAGCCTCGGACACGCGTGGATCCCTGCACCTGCCATGGACCCTCAGTCGGTGAAGCAGTGTTTGCTGAAGCACAACCAAGTTCCCTGGGCAGGGGCGGCTCTGGGGTGCACTGCTACAGGTGACAAGGGTGCCGGGCAGGGGACCGGGGCATGGCCCAGGAGAGGAGACAAGGTCCGTTAGGGGGACCCCGTGAACGGGACATGGACAAGGAGAAAGGGGCTCGAGGCTACAGGGGTCTGAGCAGTGCTGCGGGGCAGTGAGCCTGGGCGTGGGGTGCAGAGAGCTCTGGAGGAGGGGTGGGTTCCCAGGGAATCCCAGGGTGCAGGGTGGTCTGGCGTCAGGGGATGGAGACCAGGGTTTTTCCTGCAGAGGGGAAGGTGAGGTCCGGCGTGGGGCTGGTGGCCAGGCTCAGGATCGAGAAGGGGCAGGAAAATGAGGCTTCGGAAGCAGCAGGGTCTGCAGTGGGGGAGATGGACTGGGTGGGTGCCGTCCGTGCCGGAAACCCCTGGAGAGAGGAATGTGCTCAGGGAGTAGAGGGGCTGGATCAGGAGGTGGGCAGCTGCCAGAGCCCTCAGAGGTCAGACCAGCAGAAAGGAGGAGGCAGCGCAGAGAATGGGCCAGGCTCACCTGCAAGCATCTAGGTGGAGCCCCAAGGAACGGGAGAGAAAGAGAGGGAGGCAGAGGTGGGCACAGAGTGAGGGCCAGGCAGTGGGCGACTGAGACACACACACACACACACACACACTCACTCTCTCTCTCTCTCTCTCTCTCTCTCTCTCTCTCTCCTGCAGCAGTGCACAGAAAGAGGCAGAATTCAATAAGCCTTAGAGAGGGAGTGCTGGCAGGGAGCTGGGGGAGGGGAGAGTCCTAGGAGAGACTCAATAATTGTTGACTGAATGAAGGGACAAAGACAGGGAGTCCAAGAGGAAAGCGTCGCCAAGAAATTCCAAGACAGACAGACAGAATGTCACACAGACACAGTCAGGAAAAAACCTTGAGTGAATTTAAGACTTCAGCAGTGAGTGTCAACCATCATGGGGGGGGCATGTGAAATTCATGGAGGTTTCCATTCCAGATTCTGCAGCCTTGGGTATGTTTGTTACACTTCACTTTTTAAACCTGAGGGAAAGAGGACAAAAGCGGGAAAGAAAGACAGGGTGACAGGAATAGGTGTACACACCAGACACACACACACACACACACACACACACACACACACACGCTGATGAAAGGTACCCAGCTGAGCACAAGCCCTGGCAAAAGTCTGAGAAAAATAAAGAGAGACTGCTGTCAGAGTTTCCCATGCAAAGGGGACATCCCAGGGGACCTGAGAGGCAGGAAAGGTTCACAGGGCAGGAAGGACATCACCTTGGGGTGGGCCTGGTGTGCCCCAAGGGCGCACTACACCACACACACCCTCTGTGGGGAGACAGCCCACGGACCCCACAGAGGAAGGACAACCATGGAGCCCTAGGAAAGGGACTCAACAAATAACTTCAGCAGACTGGCAGAGGGACAGACAGAAGGACAGACGGACAGGTCCCTGGGGCTCATCTGCAGAGCATGCACAACTGTGGACAGAGACGCAGAGTGGACTGGAAAGGAACAGGAGTCCGGGGAAGCAGCGGGAGACAGGGCCGGCCGGTCTGGAGACAGAGATGGAGCGGAGCAAGGCCGCGCACACGCCCTCCAGGGAGCTGTTCGGCACGTGTTGGCCAGAAGAAAATGCAAAAGAAATTACCCCAGAGTGGGACGAAGGATTAGGGCAAGTGGCAGCGATGACATGCCGTCAGACAGCTCTTCACACACGTGCGCCTCTTGTGAATTCGCACTCAGCCAGAGCAGGTTTCAGAAGTGCCTTGGAGACGGGTGGGAACAGGCGGAAGAGGGAGAGGGGAGAGTTTCACAATGCTTCACAATGCGCTCGCACGCTCTCTCTCTCTCTCTCTCTCTGTCTCTCTGTCTCTCTGTCTCTCTCTCTCTCTCTCACACACACACACACACACACACAGAGGCCAACACATAGGAGCGGAGGAGGCTGTTGATTGAGTGGAGGGGCAAATGCAAGTGACTCTGACTAATCATAGAGCCGGAAGCCCACGGGGAGGGGGCGGGCAGGGGTGCTCTGACCCTGTGTCTCTCTCACACAGGCAGGAGCAGCTGCTCCACAATGAGTGCGTTAGGAAGAGCCGTGGGTGTGAAAGGAAACAAAGCCCTCAGCAGAGGGTGGTGACCCCAGTCTGGAGAGAGGGAGGCAGCCACCACCCCGTCCGCAGAGACCCCGGGCCCTTGGGCAGACAGGAGGTGGAACCCTGTAGGCCACCTAAGGGGGACCTGCCAAGTGCCGGGGGTGGGGGGAGCGGGTGGGAGGGGGTGACCGCCCAGCCCTCGGGAAGAGCATGTGGGACACTCTCGTGCCTGTCTTCATGGGGAAAACTCACTATGCTTGAGCAGTAACTCAGTGATCAGCTGAAGCCGAGAGGCCAAGACACAGGACAGAGACAAAGAGAGACACAGACATAGAGACACAGAGAGGGAACAAAGGACAAAGACAGAGACACAGGAATGGAAACAGAGCCCGAGAAAGATGATGAGAACGACGAGGCCGTCCCGTCCCAGCGTCCCCATGGACAGCAGCGCAGGGACTCTGGAAGGACAGGCGGATGACCAGAGAAGACAGGAAATGTCATAGTGCTTGTCACAGTCCTTTGCAGCAGCCCATGCTGGATTCAGGCAGCAACAAGGGGCCATACACCACGGCACCCCGAGGGCACACTACACCACACACACACCACACACACCCTGCAGTGCACTGCACAGCCATGCAACATGCACTGTGCACACACAACCTGGAGAACAGAGTGAGAGAAGCCTCGGGGTGCAGGGGCTGGAGGGGGGTCAGGACTGAGGAAACGCACACTACCACCTAACAGGTAAAGCAAGGAGGAAGGACTTCATACCTGTCCCACCTGGGCCTTTGCATGGCACATCCCACTCCCCCCTCACCACCTGCTTCCCCCATTCTCAGGCCCTTGCCTTGCTGGGCTACCCGCTCCTCCAAGCTCAGGACCTGCCTCCTCCCGGCCTCGGGCCTCTCTCCCTGTGTGCTGTTCCACAGCAGGTAGCTTGTGGGAGCTGGACTCCAGCTGACCCTCCTCACACCAGGGTCACAATAGCAGGGGCTCCGGCGACACCTGACAAGGGAGCAAAGCAGCGTCCAGGGAGTGCGGAGTGGGCCAAGGCTTGCGCACCCGTGAGAGCGAAGCTGAGAGGGAGCGGGAAGGTGGGATAGGAAGACGCGGGGCACAAGGGAGGGGAGAGCACTGCAAATAGATCAGGAAACGTGAAGGAGGGCACACACACACACACACACACGCACGCACGCACGCACGCACGCACGCACCTGCTCACGTGTGTGCTGGGAAGAGCTGTGAGAGTGAAAGAAAGCAAATCCCTAGCGCACAGCAGGGAGCCCCAGAGCAGGACCAGGCAGCCAGGGCAGGCTGAGAGCAGAGCCTGCGCTGAGACCCTGCGGGGCTGCAGGGGGCCCTGAGCCGAGCCGGAGCCGGCCTCCGCCCCCTAGCGGACAGACACAGAGGCACTCCTGCTAGTTGAAGGAACAGACAGACAGGCTGGGTGAGAGAGACAGAGAAGAGGCAGGTGAGCGCACACTCCCAGGCCCACCTGTGCTGGAGGCACCCTCACCGGGTGGGCAGCGGGCAGGTGCAGAGTGGCGCAGAGACCCAGGGGTCAGCAGGCACAGAGGACACACAGCTGCCCCCAACAGAACGTGCCCAGGCCCAGCCAGAAGAGGCAATCAGCACATCAGCCCATAAGAACACAAGGTGCCTCTGAAATGTTTAAATTTCTCTTAAAACTAGAAAAAAAAATAAATAAACCTTAGCTCAAAAACAAAGTTTATTTGCAGGACTGGGGATGGAACCCTTGCCCACACCAGGTAAGCCCTCTACCAAGGAGCCACATCCCCGGCTCCTGGAAATTTTTTTTTTTGTCTTATTTGAGACAGGGTCTCACTGTGCAGTTCAGGCTGGCCTTGAGCTGGCTCACTTTGTAGCCCAAGCTGGTCTCAAACTCGCGACGATCCTCCAATACATTCACCTTTATACTGATGTCCTAACACTTAATTTTCTTTTATGGAACAAGGGCCCAAAGAGTCATAACGGGGGTTGTGACCGAGTGTCCAGCCCGGCCGAGGTCCGGACAGAGCTCAGCGCAGGGAGCCCTGACACAAAGGGACCCAGGACTGGGACCACGGGGAGGCTGAAAAAAGGGCAGCGCTGCAGGCAGAAACAGAAGTGAGGATTCAGTCTAGGCTGAGCCAGCTGGAAAGGGCGAGACAAAGGCCCTGAGCAGGGAAGAGGGAATGGAAGGCTGAGGCAGCAGGTAGGCGAGGGGGAGGAGCCGGGGCCCTGCGGGAGGGAGGAGAGGCTGGTGAGCGGGCCTCCTGCCAAGGGACCTGCAGGGACAGGCGCAGAGCTGAGGAGGGGTATGCGGGGATGTCAAAGGGAAGCCATCCATGAGGCCAGCCCTGAGTCTGAGGCTGGAGGGAGCGCAGGGCCGCAAGTGGGGCCAGGACCAGGAAAAGGGTTCAGTAAGAGATCTGTGCAGCACACAGGGCTAGGGTACAGCCCGGTGGCAGGGCATTTGTGAAGCATGGGTGAGGCCCTGGGTTCCACCCCCAGGACCACAATAAAAGAGAAGTGTGCACAGACACTATGCACACAGATGGACACACCCCAAAGGCAGCAAGCGTGAAGCAAGGGAGAGCCTACCGGTCAGAGGGACGGGACACAGCGTACTCACTCCCTGCCACGAGGAAGTAGCCCTCCCAGGTGGACACACACACACACACCCCTGGGGGATGGAACCCTCGGAGGAAGACAGCACTGAGTGGGACCACAGCACAAGGTGCAGGAGGCAGAGGTTGACAGACCCGAGGGCTCAGGACCGGGAGACCTGCCCTTGGGGGACGGCCCCAGAGAGGGGAGGGCTGGGGACAGCAAGACCCAGGCTGCATGCAGACAGACTGACACAGAGCCCAGCCCCACACCCTGACTCCCGCCACCTGTCTACATGGTCCCTTCCCCACCGTCCCGCTGCATCTCCATGTTTTTGCTGCTTGTCAGCCTCTGCCGGTCTTGTTCTCTCTGAAAACCAAAGCTTTTGGAATACACAAACGAGAAAAAGGCAAATGACTGAGATGAGAGAAAAGACAGCATGTGTGTGTGTGTACACATGAACACCCTGAACAAGGTCGAGAAAGAAGAATTCACAGGGAGGGAAGATGGGCAAGAAACCACTACGAGCAGCCAGGGAGGCAGCGTACGCAGCCCACGTATCACACACGCAACACAACACATGGGGTGTGCAGCGCTGGCAGGGAAATCAATGAGACCACAGAGGAGAGGAGGAAGGAGGAGCAAGACAGATTCCCCAAGCACAGATTCCTCAGATTCCTGCCTCACTTGCACAGAGGCCATGGCGGGACTGGCCTCAGGGAAGTCCTGTTTTTGGGGGGCATGGCCTTCTCACCGAACTACACTCCCAGCCCCAGGGTGGGGTTCAACTTCTGATCCTCCTGCCTAGGCCTCCTGCATGCTGGGATTATAGGCGTGTACCACGACACTCAGCTGGGGAAATCTTGGGTTTGGCTTTTCCTGTATGAATGTGTGGGGATGCCAGGAATATGGAGAGATGGACAGGGCTGAAAACCTGTGAGAGAAAGAGCGAGGCGAAGAGCCAGAGAAACAGCACTGCAGGGAGGCAGAGGATGCAAACCAGCAGCAGCGGGACACACGCAGGCAAAAGATCAGAAGCCCGGAGAGACAGACCAAGAAATGCGAGGGACTTAGCACAAGGGACAGAAAGAATCTTAAATGTCAACACAGCATGCTGGAGAGCTGCGAGGACAGAGCACGAGAAGGGGGAGAAAAGCCCCACTCCGTGGACAGACGACTGTGAGGCTGGGCCCCATGTAAAGCGTCTCCCAGGTGCACTCCCCCTCACCCGCAGTGACAATGTGGGGCAAGAATTCTGTCCTACCAGCTTAGCGAGACGAGCCTCTGAAGTGGTCCTGCAGCATGAGGTAAGCACTTGAACTTACACAGACCTGGGAACCCACTGCCCCACACACATCTACTTGGACAAGGTTTTTGCCAGGGCAACACACACATCCTGCATGCACAGCCTGAGCAAAACCCGCTCCCTCATCCCCCATCAACACGGGGGGGAAATGGCCCAGACTCACACTCGGCCTAGACACATGCTTGTTCACAGACATCCAAACAGCACACCTGTGAACAAACTCTGACCCCCGGAGCACACAGGCCTGCGGCCACCCCACAGTCAGCTGCCACAACTCTAACCTGTGTCTCACTCTGCTCCCACAACACACATTCCCGCACTGGGGCCTGGGGCTCCATGCTGCCCTGGATACTGCAGTATTCGGCTTGTGAAAATAACGCCAAGCTGAGAAATGTCCAGCTCTGACATTTGTTTTTAATTAAGCACTGTTGCAAAGCCAGAGGTGGCTGCTTGCACAAGCACAAGCTGATGTAAAATAAAGACCCCCTCATGGACTGTGGCCGGTCACCTTCCCAGGCTGCATCCTTGAGTGCTAGGGGCAGTGTGTAGATTGGCCTCAGGGTGCTGGGGTCCTTCCCAGATCTACTCCACCCTGCCCTGCATGCCAGGAAACAGCACACACAGCACCACTCCATGCAGGCCTGGTAACCCTGCTCATCCCCGGGGTCACCCATACTTCTCATGTTTTTCGGGTATTGGTTTAGGCCTGGTGCTTCTCCCAGACACAACGCAGATACACACAGTATGTGTGCGTGGCCATCTCCGCATGGCTGCCTCAGATCTGACCCTGTCCCCACTGCCTAGTCCAAAGCCCTCCAGCTTCCAGTGGTGTGGAACAAAGGCCCCGGCGGCAGTCTACTCACAGCCCACTCTTCATCTCCCTACACACTGTAGGTGCTCAGTAAACCATCAGCTGCACTGAGGTCTGTTTGTGTTTAATCAGACAATATGCAAAGTATTTACAACCAGTTTCTGATCCCCCTCCCCGCTGAGCCTGGGCCCTGGAACGTGGGTCTCCCAGGCCCTGCATAGTCATCTGAAATCTACAAAACACTGTTTAAAAAAAAAATAGGACAGTATTAGGACACCTTATACAAAGGGCCCAGGGCAGTTGGAGGAGGATTTGAGGGCACGCACAGGAAGTGAACCCAGATCTGACCCAGACGGACGGGAGGAGACTTGAGTGATGAGCGCAAAGGGAAATGAACACGGGAACCTCATCAGCAGGCACCACTCAGCCTCCTTCCCCAGTGCCAAGCCCAGGCTGGCTCGAGGGCCCCGGCAGTGGGATGTTATTGCTGTGATGGGGGCAGTGGTGAAATGTACAACACATGTGGGGACAGAGCTGGGGCAGTTTTTACATGTTAAATATGGACACACATGGAGATACACACAGATGTACACACACACACACACACACACACACACGCATACACAGATGGACCCTTGGCAGGATGACACTAATTGTCAGCTGCCCATTTTACAGATGGCCTTTTGAGGCCCAAAAGGAAGCCACCACATACCCTATGGCTGAACAGCAGAGCCAGGACCCAATCTCCCACTGTCCAGGGCTGTGCTTGCCTTGGGCTCCCACCACAGGGTCCTGTGGGAGCTGAGCAGTTACAGAGGCCGCAGCCACACATAGGGCAGAAGTCACAGTTCACAGACAGCAGTGTGTGCCTATGGGTACCCTTGCTCTGACGCCAGCCAGGGCACCCCTCACCCTACACATGATTCACGGGTGCCCATCCAGGGGGGAGAGCAGAGGCCAGCTGTTGAAATGCTCAGGACAAGCTGGGGTACAGAGGACCTGGGGTTCCCGCCCGAGGCCAGGACCAGCCTCACCGCTCTTTGACGTCTACTTGATTTCCTCCAGAGCCCAGGCGCCAACTCCCTTTCACGGCTGGCTGGCTCCAGAGGTCACCCACAGTCTGACTGAAGCCTGCTTGCTACATCTTCCCCCCTCTTCTAGCTCAGCCTCACACCAGCCCCGTTCCCTCCCCCCACAACGGGCAGGCTGAGCCAAGCACACCGGCACGGTGGGACCCCTGCTATCCCTGACCCATCTGGAGGTCCCCTGTCCCCCCGGGCTGTCCCGATCTGAGATGCCTCTGAAGACAATTCTCACTGGTTCCTGAGGAAGACAGATGGAGCACCGGGTACCAGGCCCCCACCTCAACCCTGACTGCTCTGCGGCCTGGGCAAGTCGCATCCCGTCTGGACTCAGCTTCCCCATAGGGCAGTGGGGGAAGGGAACTGAGGATCTCCCCGGGCCCCTGGGGTAGAAGAGGGGTAGAGCTGGAGGGGGTCCTCAGCCCAGCCACCATCACTGAGCCACGTTGGGCTGCGTGCTGCCCGGCCGGGACCAACGACAGAGGGGTCTGGGCCCTGCAGCCTCCACCCACAGACAAGTCCAAGTGGACAGCAGGGCAGGGCAGGGCAGGGCAGCAGCTGAGGCCCAGGGCCATCGCTCCTCTTTGGAAAGGCTCTTTGGCCAGCTCGTGAGACAGACCTAGGGGCATCCAAGGGAGGGGCCAGGCACAGGCAGCAGGTGGAGGCGAGAAATAACATCTGACCCCTTTCTCGGATCTTCCTCTGGTGACAAGCAGAGCTCCGGCGGGACAAAGAGCTGTGTGGCCACAGCAGTGCTTGGCCAGTCACTGTGCCGGCTCTGGACTCCATAGACCCGAAGCCCTGCCATCCATCCAAGGACAGAAGGGCCTCATCCCTGGAAATTCATCCCAGGAAGGAGGGTTGACAGCGGCAGGTGGAGGGTGCAGACCCACAGGCCCACCCAGCACCCAGCCCGGCAGGGCAGCCTGCCCTATAGGTTCTCCCCAGGCTGGTACTGGGGCTCGGTGGATGTGAAGTAGTCCTCCAGGAAGGCCTGCAGGTACTCAAAGGTGGGCCGCTCCTCTGGCTCCTTCCGCCAGCACTGGCACATGAGGTCGTGCAGGGACTCGGGGCACTCGGGCGGGCAGGGCATGCGGTAGCCCCGCTCCACCTGGTCCAGCACCTCGCGGTTCACCATCCCTGTGGGCACAGGGAGCATGAGGAGCCTGGCTCCAGAGAGGAGTGGGGAGAGTGGGCAGGGTAAGATGGCTTCCTGACGGGACAGGCAGGGCCCCGGGGTATTCGCGTCCCTATGACTGGGGGCCCTACCATACAGAGCCTAAAGTCTGAGGCTTAGCCTCTTCCTTATACAGAGGGCAAACTGAGGTAGGGGTGAGTACTGCCCAAGACCCCCAGGCTGAGGGGTTCAGGGATCACTGATGGGCTGTGTGGCCCCTTCTTACCAGGATAGGGCACCCGGCCCTTTGTTGTGAGCTCGGTCAGCAGGATTCCAAAGGACCACACATCTGACTTGATGGTGAAACGGCCATAGAGGGCGGCTTCTGGGGCGGTCCACTTGATGGGGAACTTGGCTCCTACAGGCATGAGAAAGGGCAGCAGGCTCAGCAGCACATCACCCCAGCTCTGCCACAGATGAGGAAACTGAGGCTTAGACCAGAGCTAGGACCCGCCCAGGATCCCACGGCCAGTGCCCCCTGCCCACCTTGCCGGGCTGTGTACTCATTGTCTTCGATGAGCCGAGCCAGCCCGAAGTCAGCCACTTTGCACACGAGGTTCTCCCCGACCAGGATGTTGGCAGCACGCAGGTCCCGGTGAACATAGTTCATCCGCTCCACGTACGCCATGCCTGAGGCAATCTGCAGGCAGCACGCAGGTGCCCAGCTCAGAGACTGCACCCACACTCCTGGGCCATAGGCTTGGGTCCTCCCCAGAGGTGCAGAGCCAACTGTACTCTCTGCTTCCACACTTCTTCCGGCACAAGAAGTCAGTTCACAGTGACACCGCTGGCTCATGAAGCAGGACCAGCACCCAGCAGGAAGAGCACGTGAGGGTAATGGAATGGCTCACAGCAAGAAGCAGCCAGGGAAGCAGAGTGACCGTGACAGAGAGGCCCCAGCTGACCCACAGAGATGCATGACAGGCCCTGCCAGCTGTCGCAAGTCCCTGTCTGAGGTTGTTTCTGCATCCATCCAATCTCTACCTCTCCTGATTCTGATCAAGATTAAACAACAAAAAATCTTGAGTTCTGCCTACACACTTGTTGAGTGACTTTACAGAGAAGAACACTGAGGCCAAGGGTCTCACAGCAAGTCAGGGGCTGCTGATGCCCAGTTAGGGTCCTCTGTCCAGAACCACCATTCAAAGTCCCTATAAGTGGTTCCAGTAATACAGGCAAGATGAGTGTGGGGACATCAAGGCCGCCCTCCTGGAGGGGGTGCTCAGGAGGCCAAAACTGGCTGAGCCAGCTGGATCTGAGTGTTCTAAGGGTGAAGGCTGGGGAAGCAGGAGGGACTCACTCACCTGAGCGGCCATGTCCACCAGTTGAGGCAGCCGCAGGTACTTGCCCGTTTCCCCCTTGAGAAAGTCCAGCAAACTTCCTGGGCAAAAGAGAGAGACCCAGCTCCAGCCCTGCCCCATCCTGCCCCTGGCAAGATGCAGCGCGACTCCTGGCTCCCGTGCCCCACCCCACGCTGGCCTCGCTGCACCAGCACAGGAGATTCACTGCAAAGCCGGCTCCAGCCTCCCTCAGCAGGTCTCATGAAGCCCCACTGTCCACCCCCAGAGGGATGGACCTGTGTGTGCATACAGGAGGATCCTACTTGGCAGCAAAGAGACCCACTAGCCGGTGTGGTGCTGCGCGCTTGTAATCCCAGCACTCTGGAGGGCCCGAAAGTTCAAGCACAGCCTGGGCAACTTTGCAAAGAAGTCAAAGAGGAAACAGAAGTCTACCAGGCCAGAAAGCAGCTCAGAGCTCATCTGGTTTGGGCGTCAGGGACTACTGTCTGCCAAGGGGAGCAGGGAACTTTCTGAGTGAGGGAGGCACTGTATGTCTTGATTGTAAGGCATACGCAGAAAATCCGTCGGTTAAACTCATTCAGCTAGACACTTGAAATGGATGTATTTTATCATACGTTTTTAAAAATGGAATTTTAAATAAGCAATTTTTAAAATAGTAAGTTAGTAGCTGGGCATGGTGGCACACGCCTGTAATTGCAGCACTTTAGAGGCTGAGGCACGAGGATTACAGAGAGTTCAAGGCCAGCCTGGGCTACACAGTGCAAGGCCAGCCTGAACAGTAAGACCCTGTTTCAAAATAAGATAAAAATTAAGTCAAGGGGGGCTGGGGATATAGCTCAGTGGAATAAGTGCCTGCCTAGCAAGCGCAGGGTCCTGAGTTCGATCCCCAGTACTGTAAAAAAAAAAAAAAAAAGAAAAATTAAGTCAAGGTCAAGGCCCTGGCTCAAGTTGGAGGGCTAAGGAGTTCTCTTTTAGCCTGAGAATAGCACATAGCTTCATAAAACCAGCAAAAGATGCACGGTGAGAAACCACTGAGTGCAAAGTGAGAGGGGAAAGAAAATCTCTGCTTAAATTCTGGCCATGTCGTTTTGATCCCATGCCACGCCACCTGTAAAAGGCACTGGTAGATGGGCACAGAGGCACATGCTTGTAATTCTAGCACTCCAGGGGGGGTCACAAATTCAAGCTCAGCCTGGACAATTTTGTGACTCAAGATCTTATTTCAAAGTTTAAAAAAGGTCTGAGGGTACCTCAGTGTGAAGGCCTTGGGTTCAATCTCCAATACAAAAAAACAGAAACACTTTGGGGAGGTGTGGAGATGTTACGGTTGATACACTGGGTCAACTTGAAGAGTCTGGAGGCTTCTCTACATGACTCAGCAGTTCCACCTCCCGGGGTGAGAGAAGGACACCCCCTTTCCCTCCGGGTGTTGTTCAGTGTCAACTTGAGAAGTTCAGAAGGTTAACCAAGTGGCTGAGGGGGGGGCGCCAGGGTCCTTCCTTTGTACTCATCACAAGCCTGTGAGTGCTACACCACCCCGGGGTGGGGGTAGCCTGCCTACAATACGGGCAGTCTACCTTCGCCAGGCCAGCTGATCATGGACTGAAACCTCTACAAACTGAGCTAAATAAACCTTTCCTTCTTTAATTCTGGGTGTCAGCTATTTTCTCAGCAGTGAGACAAAAGTAACCAAGACAGGAGGCTGTACCCTGCAGGCACCCCCTCTGGCGGTCACCCTGGGTCCCCTTGGCCAGCCACCCAGGTCTCACCCTTGCTCATGTACTCTGTGACGATGTAGATGGGCTCCTCAGATACCACGGCGTACAGCTGCACCAGCTTCTCGTGCCTCAGTTTCTTCATGACCTGGGCCTCCTGCAGGAAGGCCTCCGGAGACATGGTGCCCGGCTTCAGGGTCTTGATGGCCACCCTGGTGGTGCCATTCCAGGTTCCTGCAGGGCAGGGACAAAGGCTGCCTCGGTGGAAGCCCCACTCTCACCACCCAGGGATAGGACCTGCCTGCCTGAGGACCAGGCCCAGCCCTGGCCTCCCTTGCCATATGACAAGCACACCCAAGAGGGGGCTCCTTGTGAACCTCAGTATCCCCATGTATAAACTGGGCACGAGAATGAGGCATGCCTCACAGGGTTGTTAGAGGCTGACATGAGCTTCTGGTGCTGCTCATGAAACAGCAGCTGGGTCAGGACTCGGATTAGGAGGACTGTCTGTGCCCCCAGCACAGCACAGCAGCCTGACAGATTGAGACCACAGTTCCAATTCAATGGTGTCTCCTGGGCACTCCTTCCTGCCAGCTATGGTACATACAGCATGTAAGACACCCGACTATCAGCAAACAGATGTGTCCAGTGGGGAGGCAGAGCTGGGTCAGGGGTCGCTGTGGCCACTAGAACTAGAGATTGCCTCCCGAGCCTGTGCACCCTGAAAAGCAAGCTGCTGCACCAGGGGAGGCCATGGGAAGAGTCAGGAGTCCAGGGCGAGTGAGGTTCCCTCCTCAGCCTGTTTCCTCATGTGTGCCAACCTGGGGAGCTCTCCTAGGAGTCAAGATTTCAGCCCCTGGGCCAGGCCCCCGAGGCTTAATGAACAAGTGCAGTTCACCCCGTCACGAAGACCTGGGTTTTCACCATAGAGTGGATGACCATACTTGGGGGCCACTGCTGGGGAGTTCCACATTTAAAAGTGGGCCCCTTTCTTTGCAGAGGCAATTAAAGGGAAAGGAAACCACGGAGCCTGCCTGTTCGCAGATGACCACATTAAACCCCCCTCCCCAGGGCCATGGCTCCTTACCCATCCACACCTCCCCGAAGCAGCCCTGGCCCAGCTTGACCTCCAGCCGCAGGGACTCCCGGGGGATCTCCCAGGCATCCTTGGCCAGGCCCTGGGTCTGTGGCTTGGACGTGGGGCACACGGTGGTGAGGCGGTGGCAGAGGCCATCTGCGTGTTCTGAAGAGGAGGCAGGGAGCAGAGCTTAGCGGGGCCCATGGGTGCGCTCTGGGCGCCCATACCCACATGTCTACACCCACTCCACCTGGCCTCGTGAGCCCTGTGCATGTCTCATGGAGTCTGCCATTCCCTCCTTCACTCATGGAGCTTGAAGGGTGACAGGACCCCTGAGGGGGGGCAAGCCTGTTAAGCTGCCCGCAGAGAGCTCACACCTCAGGTGGAGCAGACTTCCCTAGCCACCCTCCAGTACCACAGAATGACCAGGGAGAGCTGTGTGTGCAGGAGAGTGAGGGGTGGGCTGAACACCAGGGGCTGGGGGCTCTTGGGTCTCTATCCTGGGTACCAAGACAGTAGCTCCGAGAGGGTGGGTCTGGGGAACAGGGCTAAGCATTCACCCCAGAGTGGTGACTGATCCTAGAGGAAGGTGGATGGCCCAGGTGAGGAGAGGGGGTGCCAGGTGAGAGGCGGACCACGCAGGCACACACAGGTTCGCCTCCTGATGGGTGTGCCCCACGGCAGCACCCAGCACCTGGGCTCAGTGTGCCTTCCGAGGGCCTGGGGCCCACTCTCTCCTCCAATTTGGCTGTAATCAATGTGGCCACCCCTGCTTCTGTTCTA
Organism: Dinomys branickii; assembly: GCA_004027595.1. Lineage (NCBI taxonomy): Eukaryota > Metazoa > Chordata > Mammalia > Rodentia > Dinomyidae > Dinomys > Dinomys branickii. The sequence goes on along the minus strand of PVLD010001407.1, from coordinate 148,540 downwards.
GTCACCGGTTCAGACCTGTCCTGGGGCTGCAGAGTCAACACTAGTCCACGTCTCCTCCCTCCCAGCTCTTACAAGGCAGCCCCTCCTGGCCAGCCAGCTGCAGGGGAGGAGGCAGGAAGGGCAGAGGGTCAGGGAGAAGGAGGAGAAGGAAAGACTGGGCTAGGGATATAAGGCAGCAGGGCCACAGGCGGGGGAAAGAGACGGAGCAGATGACAGGTGCATCCTCAAGAGAACTGAAGCCCCTGCCCTGTGGTGCCACAGCCCCTCCCAGTTCTGCAGCTGAGGCCAGGGCATCCCCAGAGCTCACTGGAATAATAGGCGACGAGCTGCTGCAGGCTGTTGAACTGGGTGCGTGAAGTGATATAGAAGCCGCCGTTGTCCAGCTTGCGGATCTTGTAGTGCTTCACATTGAGGCCCTTGGCGTTGTCAAAGTCAGACACAGAGAGGCAGTAGGCACCTGGGGGCACAGCCAGGGAAAGGGACTATGATCACAGCACTGTCGCCTCCATAGGTCACGGCCCTGAGCAATGCCTGAGCACAGTGTCCTGCCTGCCCAACACCACAGGGAAGCCCCAAGGCCACCCCATCTCTCTCTGCCTGCCTCAGGGGCAGCCACCAAGGCACAGCTCAGCAAGTAACAGTCCGCCCACAAACCCCTGGGCCCTAGGCAAGACCTCCAAATTCTGGGTGTGCAGCCCAACTGTGAGACTTTGACAAGTTGTTTGCCCATTCTGGGCCTCAGTTTCTGCCTCTGCACAATAGGGGTGCTACTAGGGATACCAGGAAGATTCAATACAGCTGCATAGGAGAGTGCCTGGGGCGCAGTAGGCACTCAACAAATACTAACTGGGAGGCTGGGGATGACCTGCAGGTGGCCGAGGCCATGCCTCCAAAGCCAAGAAAAGCTCTCACTGAAATGGACTCCTCCTGCTGGGCACGCCTGGCTAGGACTCTCTGTTAACTGGAACCCAGGGGCACCTGGGTGCCAGCAGGGAACAAGGCTGAGCCCCAGTGACAGATCACGGACTCCAAGACCAGAGAAGGTGCTGCTCAGGAACCTCCAGGCAGTGTGCGGCCATGGGATGCAAGGCCAGCTCCATGGCCCTGGGACCGCCCTCTGGACAGTCCTCAGGGGGAGCACAACATCCCAGTGTAAAGAAGGGAAAAATGAGGGAACACAAACATGGTTTGGATTGGGTCACCCAGTGAGTCAGGCACAGAGCTGGGACCTGAACCCACACCCAAGGTCTGAAGGCTGCACTGGGCGGCCCAGTACACTGTAGATGGCCCGGACTGTGTGCACCAGAGGCCACAGGCCTAAGGCTGACACCAGCCCCGGGCACAGGTGCACAATGCACGAGCATGCCGCGCTCCCAGCTATGCATGCCCCAGACTCCGGGCACTGGAAGAAAGCCACCACTGTTCCTCCTACACAGCGACACACGGCCAGTCCTACCCCCTGTGCACACAGGCCTGGCCCTTCACACAGCGCACAAGTGTACTCGGCCGCACACCTGCTCAGAATGCACACACAGGACATGGATGCTCTGCTTGCCCAGCTCCCGCTGAGCCCCGGGCCCTCAGGAAGCAGCCCAGCTTGGTTTCCATAGTGACAGAGCACCTGCAACCCACTTTCCGAGGGAGTAGAGAAAGGGGGATTCTCTTCACTCTCACTGGGAGTGGGGCAGAAAAGAGTGAGCTAGGACTGTGGGGGAAGGGCGAAGCCAGGTCCCCAGAGCCCTCTGGGGAGAAGAGAGGGGTCCATTGTATCAGCACCCCTCCTGGCAAGTGTCTTTTGCTAGGTGGCACTCAGACCTCCTGATGACCAGTGCCCATTCGCGTCCTGAGCAACTAAGTCCAGAGAAACAAAGCCTCACCTTTCACTGCACCTCTGGCCCCATCGCTCTCAGTATCCCTCAGACACACCTCCCTGACTTTGATTCTGCTGTTTCTTCCATATAAGGGGCTCTTCCCACTCTGTACTCCAAACTACTATTCCTTCCGCAGCACCAGCCTGAACAGCTGACAAGAGAAATGCTCCCAGCGGCAACACAAGGCACCTACCTTTTGTGGTCTCACTTTCTCGAACCAGGAAAGTCCCTCTCGGGTTTTCTGTGTTGAGCAGCAACCGCTCCGACTCCCGCCTGGTGATCTTGCCAAAGTACCACCTGGGTGGGAGGGACGAACAGCGTCTGGCCCAGGGACCCCCTGCAACAGCACCTCTGCCCAGGATGGGCCATGGGCAGCCCAGCCTCCCACTCCCACAGGATGGACAGGCAGGCACGGTAAGGGGATGATACTCACTCCTCGGCCTGGATGGAGTCCGAGGGCGCCACATAGTTGCTGGGGATGTAGCCCGTCTGCCCTGTGCTCAGCGAGTGTGCCAGCCACCAGTCTCCCTCTCTGAGCAGGAGGAGAAGGGAGCAAAGAAGGAAGGGCCATCATCAGTGAGCCTAGGTGCCTGCTCTCTTCCCGGGAGCTGTGCTGGCAGGCGGCCAGGAAGGCACAAGGAGGCAGTGGTCCTTGGCCTGGAATTTTTCCCCTCCCGGCCCACATGCCCCTGGCAAAGCTGGCTCAGATGAGCTAGCTGCATGGCAGGACTGAGCTTAGTCAGCTTGAGGCCCAGCTCTGCAGCAGCGCGGTCCTGGATAGGAAGTGAGCATTCTTGCCAACGCACCAAGGCCCCTCAAGATGCAAAGGGCTGCCTTGGGAGGGAGCGCCCCCATCTCTGGGAACAAGCAACACTGCACCTGTGAGAAGACCTGTCAGAGAGGAATGTGAAACTAGACTGGCACAGTCCACCCAGCCCTGAGACTCAGAAGCCCAGAGCTGAGGGCTGGCAAGACCCTGGGAATGGCACAGGGTGGCCCTTTCAAAGCACAGTGGCCATCCATTGCTACTGTCCAGAAACTACAGTAGCAATACTCGCCTCTGTCACAAGTCACAGGTCACACATAAAGGTCCTGAGCCAGAAACTAAAGACCTCCTCTTGTAGCCTACTCTACACACTTGGGCAGGGGGAAACTGAGGCCAGAGGGGGCTAGGACTTGCCCAAAGTCACACAGTGAGTCACGGGGAGGGGAACCAGGTGGCAGAGCTCCGGGCCCAGGGCACTTCTATGCTAATTGCCCCACGAGGGGGAGGAGGTGACGGGAGCAGGTAGGAGGGATGCCCAGGCAGCTTGGGTCCCCAGGCCTGGGTGCAGGGGAGGGGCGGAAGTACCTTTGCAGCCATCTGAATGTGAACCAGGTCTGGCTGGAGCGGGGGTCCAGAAACAGAGGAGGGAGGAGCAAGCGAGAGCCCGACAGGAGAGAAGAGGCAGAGATGGGGGTGGTGAGAGGCAGCGTGGCAGAAAGAGCGAGGAGAGAGCGGGAGAGCCAGGCGGAGCCGGGGAAGGGGACAAAGGGGCAGCCACAGAGGCCTCACATCCAAAGCAACCAACAGGGACAGGAGAAGGTCCACGGGGACTGTGGGGGTGACACGGGACAGGGCAGTCTGGGAACTAGGGTCAGCCCCTCCCATTCCCCTTTGTACAGATGGGAAGACTGAGGCCAGGGAAGTAAAGGCCTGGGCTCAAGGTCACACAGCCAGGTGATGTGCAGCGGGGCTGGCCAGCTTGCGGAGCTGTCTCCGTTGAGGACGCTGAGAAGACAGCAGCAGTGCCAGCCCAAGCCCAGAAAGAAGCGCTTGCCTGCAGCTACAGCCTGAACTGGACCCGAGCCGGATCTCTAGCTTTTGGTCCTTCTGAGCTGCCCCTAGCCATATCCTTCAGTCCCTTTTAAAGATGGAAGACACTGAGGCCAAGAGAGAGCAGGGCTCAGTGGGCCGGGCCGGGCTGGGCCAAGCGGGGAGGGGGAGTTCTGGATGAAGCCAGGCCAACGGGGTTCAAGTGAGGCTGTGATGGGACCACTGCACACACTTGGGCAGGTGCGAGCTCCCCCAGGAGCTCAGAGAGAGGCCCTGCCATGCCCCAAGTCTCCCTCCAACCCCTCTGTGCACCCACCGGGGGCATCTGCATTTTTTTCTGTCCCTTTTGACCCTCAAGCCCATCCTGCAAGGGAGGAAGCAAGGCCCTGGCCCCCAGCTGAGGAAACTGTGACTCAGAGATATTGAAGGAGCAGCCACAAACCAGCACACTTTCTTTGTAGAGCTGGGGAAACTGAGGCACAGAGAGAGGCAACGACTTGCCCAAAGCTACAAAGCAGAGACTGAAGTCACAGGGAGCAGCTCTCTGAAAGCGCGCATGCCAAAGACTTCGTTATCAGTGGAGAAAATGAGGCACAGAGGAGGGAGTGATTTGCCCACAGGTGCACAGCCAAGCAACGGCAGGGCAAGGGTGAGCAGGGCCCGAGGGCACACAGCAGACACAGCAGCCACCCCAGGCCTCACTATGGGGTCACCCTCAGAGAAGCCCGTGAAGATGGAGGAGGCGGCAGCGGGGCAGGGACAGGGGACAGGCTGTACCAGGACTGTGCCAACATCTGAGGTCCCAGGCTCTGAAACAAGGCAGCTGGACAAAGCCAGAGTTTGCAAGCTGCCCAGCTTCTGAGGCGTCCAGCCACTCAAGCAAGCAGAGCCAGCAAAAGCATGTGCCTGGCCAAGCAGAGCTGAAGAAGCCAGAAGTTCAGCTGACAGCACCCAGCTCCCCGAAATCAACAGAGGGCGTCTGAGGTTTGTGCCCAGCGTCACGGGGCAGGACAGGGTAGGCGTGGCAGTGGCTGTGCTGCATAACCACCGTCTGGGTTGGGCGCCAGGCTGCCCAAGCTATCCCAGCTTCCCTGTGACCTCAGCCCCGCATGCTATGCCCCAGACTAAATCCTAATCCCTGTGTCCAGTCCTGTGGACCAGGCGTGCGGCTGCTCTGGAACCTGGGACATGATGGCAATTTGAGTAGTGACTTTAACACTCGGCTGTTGGGAACAGCACACATGGTCACTGGGACCACAGGCGGGGGCCAGGCAGTTAAGTGTCCAAGCCCTGGGCCTGGGCACAGGGTCAGTGGGTGAGGCCAGGCAGGTCTGGAGAGGAGGGCACAAAGGCGGGGTACTTGGCAGCCCTGGCACCCTGAGGTGCCCCTGCCAGGCTGCCCAGGGAAGGAGAAGCCGGCTGGCATGTGATGCCTGGTTGTGGCTGAGCTGCCCAGGGATGCTGCTGAGCTCCGGGAGGCAGAGGGCATTGGCGAGTGGGATCCTAGACCCCAGGGGGCTTCCTCACACCCAGGGCCGTGCAGGATACCAGGGCCCAGGGCTGTTCGGCAAGAGCCAGGCAGTAGACTCCATGCTGTGAGCACTGCCGTCCTGGCCGAACCCAAACAACAGCCAGGCCGGCCTTCAGCGCTCTGCCTGCCACCACTCAGCCCTGCACTCACAGAGCCCTGGAAAGGCCTTTGTGATGGGCCGGGGCCTCATCATGGGGCCAGCAAAGGACCCTAAGCAACACTGTGCAGGAACAGTACCATGGCCCCTGGGGCAGGTATGGGACCCAACACTTCTGGTTTGAATGGCCATCTTCCCCTGACCCCACCCCCAGTTCCTGCGCCTCCCCTTTTGCTCTGAGGCCAGCCCCGACTCGGCCTCATCCAACTAGCAGCTGAGGAGTGGGTGAGCACTGACAGGACTAGGGTCCCCACTCCACAAACCCCACTCCACTGCATCAGGGACCTTAGCCTGGCCAAGTACCCCCAGGTTCTGGGCCATGGGAGGAAGGAGGGAAGGGGCCAGGCAAAAGGAGGGAAGTGTCCCTCTGCCAGTGACAGAGGCAGAATCCAAGTCCCTAAGCCCTTCTTGCTCCACACCTTCATCCCAGCTCAGCCCCGGCAGCCTCCCAGCACTTCCTGCCGTTATCCCACACACCCTCCCGGCCCGGGCTTCCCCTCTTTGGGGTCCTACGTGGATCACAGGTTGGAAGCCATCCCACCTCGCACCTCCACTACTAGCTGTGTGACCTCGGGCAAGTCATTTCACCTCTCAGGCCTCCGTTTCTTCATCTGTAAAATGCAGCAAGTAAGAGGTCCTGTTTTTCAGGACTCTCATGGCACATAAATAAAATAATTCAACTTAAAATGCTCGGCACAGGGGCCGGCTCACATCCAGGGCACAGCACACGCAACGATTTCATCTAATTCTGATCCCCCGCCTGTTCCCCAACATTGTTGGGCACCCTGTAAGCCAGGCAGCAGGTGACAAGGGGACCCAGAATGAGGTGGATGACAGTTTGGGGGGCAGCAGAGGACAGCTGGGACAATAAGAGAAGGTGGGCTCTGATATAGCAGGGCAGAAAGGGGAGCTGGGGAAGCCCTCCCAGCCCAGAGAGCAGCCTGGGGAACGGAGAGAGCCGCTGCCAGAGTCCCAGCTCTGGTCTTGTAACTTGGCAGCCATGTGACCTTGGACAAGGACCCTTCACAGCTCTGAGCCTCAGTTTCCTCATTTGCAAACTGGAGGCAGCCCCTCCCCCATCACTGCTAGCCAGAGGAATTATGGAAAGGAGCAAATAAGAGAGAATACCGATGAAGGTGCTTGGCATAGCACCTGGCACTCCTGTCCCCTTTTGCCCCAGAGGAGGCAGTCCTGCACTGGATCCTGAGGGATGAATAGGAGTTTGCCAGGCAGAAGGGAAGAAGGGTGTTCCAGGCAGAGGGAACGTCATGCACAGGGAAGAGAGGCGTGAACAGGCCAGGCACGCCAAGTGACAGGGGAAACGTCTGACCTCCTTTGAGGACACGGGACGGCTCTCCTCTGCCCTCCAGAGACTCCTGGCTTCCACAACCCAGAGGTCAGCCCCTGGCTCTGCACCTCCCCCACCGCCACCTGCACACAACTTCACTGTCCTTCCCTGGAGACCAGCCTGCCCTTCCCAGTTCCTGCGTCACCCCACAGGGACACAGAGCGGGACCCTCTGCCTGCCCCTGGGGCCGGACTGGGCAGCTAGGGAAGGGCCTGGTGCAGCTGGCGCTGTGTGGGCTGACAGGTCCACGAGGACGTGTGAGGTGAGCAGTGCAGGACCTGATGAAACTGGGGGTGAGGGATGATCTTGAGAAGCCTGGGGTGGTGGCGGCAGCCGGGGAGCAGAGAGCACAGCGGGAACCCGGGTGGGGAAGGCACATGCAGACAGCACCCCAAGCCCCAGCGAAGCCGCCGCCCGGCCCGCCGCCCACGCGGCGCGTACACACCTGACGTCCACCTTCCTCCTGAGGGCCAGCGAGAGAGAAGCAGAGAAGGAGGCGCTGAGAGCGGGCCGAAGGCGCAGGCCAGAGCGCAGGAGCCGCAACGCCCTCTGCTGGCAGCTCCGCGCGGCAGGCGGGACCCCACTCCCCACACTGCGAAGTCCCCCGCGGGGTCCCCAGAAGGGGCACTCACGTGTTATTGACAATCTGGAGCCGCTCCCCTTTCTTGAAGGACAGATCAGTCTCTGTCCGGGACTCGTAGTCATAGAGGGCCACAAAGGTGGTCACCCCACCTGCGGGGAGCGGCGGTATGTCAGAGGGCGGAGGGGGCCGTGGGGTCGTTCTGTCCCCCGCCAGTGCCCACAGAGACGACACGTTCACCGGGCGGGGGCTGTGCACGCCTGAACGCCCCTGCGGGTGTCTGTCTTGCTTGAACAACCAGACGACTCCCCTGAGGACAGGAATGTCTGCTGTCCCCAGAGCCAGGCACACAGTAGGTGCTCAAAAAAGAGCGGTACGAGGCTCTGGGGAAGGCGCGACCCCATTCCAAGAGAGCTGCCCGCCTGCTTTGGGCGTGTGAACCTGGCTGTAGATGACGGTCCCCTGTCCCCCTTGCTAAATGACACCCTTCGCTGCCACGCAACCCTCAGCACCCACGAGCCTTTCTTCTTTCACCGGGGTTTCCTCCTCCAAATGCCCAACAGTCCAAGGGCTCCACAGTCGAGTCCTGAACAAATGCGCAGTGTGCCTGAGGGGTCCCCGCCCGGGGTCTCCCTGGGCCTCGGCGGATCTGTACCCCGTGTGCGCGCGCTCTGGGAAGGTCCCTGTACGTCCTCTCGGGCGCGTGTCTGTCTAGGCGGGCGCCCCCGTGGGTTTCCCGTGCGTGTCCCCCGGCGTGCGCGTCCTGCAGTGAACGTGGCCTCGCGGGCCTGCGCTCCTGCTCGCGGCCCGGGCTGCGGTACCGCGCGGCGCCAGCAGAGGGCGCAGAGGGCGAACAAAGCCCAGCCGGGAGGTGACAGCCGCGGTCGGTTCCGCGTGGCCTTGCCCTCCCGCCTTACGCTCCAGACCCCGTTGTGTCTCCGTGAGCGCCCTTCACAGTGGACAAACCCTCCGCACCCTCGGCGCCCGGGGCCCTAAGCGAGAGGACACTGACCGGCCAGCGGCCCCGCGCGCTGCGGGGAGGTGACCGTGTCCGAGGAGTTGAAGCCCCCGAAGAGCTTGGGCTCGGCGGCGGCCGGGGCGAAGGCGGCGGCGGGCCCGCGGTGGCCGTCGGCCGAGGCCGGCTTGCTGGGAGTCTGCGAGGCGGGGAAGGCGCCGCCTCCCGGGCCGTGCGCGCTCTCGGGCGGCTCCAGGCTGCGCCGCCGCGGGCCGGCGTCCTTGGGCTTGCTCTTGTTGCTGCCCATTGTCCTGGCTGGGGACAGAGGACCGAGGTGTGGGGCCGAGACTCAGGGCGCCCCCACCCCCTCAGCAGGCGGGGAAACTAAGGCCCTGAGAGTGGGACGGGCCTTTGCAAGCCGAGGTTTCCTCATCTGTCAAGTAAGCCTACTGATGGCACCCATACAGGGCTTTCTTGGGTCAGGGGCAGGCATAGAAGAACCCTGGTAATCCGAGGCCCTTATCTCCCCACCTCACATTGAGTCATTGTTCAGAGCCTTGAGGACAGGGTCAGAGTCGTGTGTATCCCCAGCACTAGCACACAGAAGAGACTTACTGTGAGTTTGTGGAATGTGTATGACCAGTGGGAATGGTCTAGCCCTGGCTCAAAGATGCTAAAATTGGCAACTGAGGCAGCAATATAGCAGAAGGTGCAGCCACAGGGCTTTTGCACACACTATTCCCATTGCTGAAATGCTCTTTTCTGATTCACCAGGGGTCCTCGTGCCTCCTTCAGTTCTCAGCTCAAAAGTCAACTCCAAGCTGGGCACACCTATACTCCCAGCAATCTGGGCAGGGGATCACAAGTTTGAGCCCAGCCTGAACAAATTAGCAACTTCATGAGATCCTATCTCAAAATAAAAAAAAAAAAAAGAAAAAGGCTGGGAATATAGCTCAGTAAGAAGACCCTGGGTTCAATCCCCAGCACCACACAAAAAGTCACCTTCATAGGAAGGGGTCCCCAAATCCTTTCACTGGGTTAATCCCCCAGCTTTGTGGGGCTCCTTGATTGCACATGACCCCGTTTTTTAATTCCTGTGATTATATGACTTTTGTCATGAGATTCTGTCTCATGTTCACCACCATGTATTCACAGTACTTAGCCCAAATTGTAGCACAGAGCAGGTGCTTAATAGCTGAATGAATGAATGAATGAGGGATGAGTGAACGAGTGACCATTCAAGAAGTCGGAGATCCAGGAGCCCCAGAGATCAGGGGAGAAGGGAAAGCAAGGTGCGCACTTGCCACAACACTCATGGCCCCACCGCACCCCTGCCTGCCCCCTCCCCAGCCAAGGCCCCGGCTGGTTCCACTCCCCATCCATCCCAGCAGCCCCCAGCCAAGATTGTCACCTCACCTGGTTGAAGGCAGTGCTGTCCCAGAGGATCTGGGAAGCAGCCTGGGGTCTTGGCACAAACACCAGGTGTGGTCTAGGATTAAAGACCCTACTCCACCTCTCCCTGCTGTGTGTCTATAGGCAAGTCACTTCCCCTCTCTGGGCCTTGGCGTCATCTGCAAAACAGGGATAAAGTAGAAAGACTTTTCAGGGCTACGAACATAGACATTACAACACTCTCAGAGCTGGATCACTCATCACTAGGCCCCGCTGGGCGGACCTGGAACCTCATCCCAGAGCAGAGGCTGGGCAGAGTCCCGCACAGCACTCAGGGGTGGGCTCTGGAGCCAGGTTCCCCAGATCCAGATGCTTGCTCTTCTCCTAATCAGCTGCACAACCTCAGGCCTCCCTCCTGTCCCATGTCCTCCTCTGTGACAAGTGGGGGCACTGTGATAACTGGGTGAGGCCATGCAGGTCACTCACGTGACACCGGGAGGTGAGTCCTGGGTGCATTGAGATGCTGACGGCCCCAGAGAACTTCCTCTGAGCACCCGGAAACCCAGAGGAGTCCCCCAGACCAGCCAGCCTTTGGCAAGTCTGTCCACCCTCGGCACAGCCTGCTCTGCCACCCCGCCCGAGAAACTCTGCCTGTCACCCCCAGGCTTCTCAACTGCACACCGGGGATGTGGCCCGCATTGTGTGGGGACATTGTGGCCTTTGGGCTCCCTGGAGACAGCCTGGCTCAGAGAACGTGGGGTTAGGGAAGACCTGGGAAGATCACCAGGGCCTTTGGAGGGCCAGCCCAGTCAGCCTGGGACAGCAACTGCAAAGCAAGTCTCCATAGCAACCCATTTGATTCAGGTCAGGGTGCCCGTCGGAAAACCTGGGTCCCCAACAACCTGCTGACCGTGTCACCCACGGCCTCACCCACCCCCCATCACAGCTCCCTGGCAGGGGGGCCGGGCCAGCCTCCTCTGCTGTCCTCAGTGAAATGGAAACTATGATTATCAGAGTGGACTTGGCTGGGGCGTGGCTCAGTGCTTGCCTGGCAGGCACGAAGCCCGCTGTTCCATCCCCAGAGCAGCAGACACACATGCACGCACACACGGGTGGAGTCTGGGTACTAAAGGAAGATACAGAACAGGCTGCCTGTGACCTGTCCTTGAAGACAACCACAAAGTCCTGACCAAGGGTTTGCTCTGCCGGAAGAGGAATGCAGGATATAAACAAAACTGATCCATCCAGTGCCTTGAACAGAGCTCCCCGTGAGCAGGGCTAGGTCAGATCCAGCTCCATGACCCCCAAAACCAGGCTGGACCTGGCACCCTGGGGCAGGGCTCTGGGTGTATCTGCAGGGTGGCACAGATATATAACTTGCATCCTGCTCTGTCCCTGCAGTGTCACACTGTAGAGATCATGTGTCATTCTGTGGCATACAAACATTCCCTGAAGCCAGAGCCACTGCTCTAAGCACTTTGCAAATATTGGTGTGTCAAATCTGCATGAGAATCTAGGAGGTAGATACTAATACTGTCCTTATTTTGATGAGGCAATGGAAGCACAGTGAGGTTAAGGACCTTGCCTGAGGCCACACAGCATGTGTGAGTGAAAAGAAAGTGGGGACAGAAAACCACACAGGGTAGGCAGGAATCAAGGGGTGCTCATGGGGTCCAGTGGGAGACTCGTGGGTCCAACCTGCTGCCCACAGGACCTCTCTCAGTAGAGCAGCCAGATTCTCTGCGCAGAATGGAGGAGCAGAGAAGGCAGCCTAGTACTCCTCCTGGACAGAGCCTGGGTTTCAGCCTCCAGCAGAGCAGAAGGTGCTTGAGGAAGGACAAGCCCATTTCGGGTGGGGGTCCAGTCTCAGTGAGGCCACTATCATGCTGTGTGACCTTGGAAGAGACCACCCTCTGGGAAGTCAGACCTCAGAATTCTGCTCCTTCTGGGAGGAAGGGGGAGGGGTCTGTGACCTCCTGGTTGGCCCAAACGCAGTCACCATGCCTTGCCCTTTTGAGGAAAGCTACAGCACATCTCTCCCGGCATCTGCACACTCCAAAGTGGAGGCAGATCGCAGGGCTGAGGGCAAGCAGGGAGGGTCTTGTGTGGGGTGCCTGAGGCTCCCGGGGGAAGGTGGCCCCTCTCCTCCAGGAGCTGCTCCTAAGCATAAGCTTGGACTCCTGGACAGAGGCTGCACTGTTGCAACCCATGGGAAGCCCAGATTTAACCCCACACATCCCCTCTGCACCCCCAGGCTTCACAGGCCACAGGTCCTGATCTGACTTAGTGTCTCCCCGGGCCTGCGTCCCCCACCACACTCATCACATACTCATCCACTGCACAGGGACCACCCTGCTCAGGTGGTGATTCGCCAAGGGTCTGCAGAGCACCTTCTACGTGTTGGGCTCTGCCCATTGGGCGCCCTGAGGGAGCTCCAGAGACTCTCCAACCTGGCCCCTCCTCCCAGCTCCGTTCCTCAGGCCCGGGCTGTGTCCTCCTACAGACACACAGGGGTAGCCCTCCCAGTACCTTCTCCTGCAGCCAGCAGTCTCTGCAAAACACACAACCAGAAACAACCCCTGGTAACACTCATAACCTGAGCTTCCAACAGAGAAGGAATGGCCAAGTCAATGCTCGCCCAGTTATCCAAGGGATGCCTGTGTGGCTATTAGAAAGAACCAGAGCTTCACACTGTGGCAATACCTATAATCCTGGCTACTGAGAGGCTGAGGCAGGAGGATCATAAGTTTGAGGCTAGTCTGGGCAACTTAGCAAGTTCCTGACTCACAATTTTAAAAAAAGAGGGCTGAGGATATGGCTTCCTGACAGAGCACTTGCCTCTCATGTACAAGGCCCTGTGTACCACCCCCAGTACAGAAAGAGAAAGAAGAGGAGAAGGGGCAGGGAGACGAAGGACCAGAGCTCCGTGTGGCACGCGATGTTCACAACACACGTGACACGCAAAGAAGGCGACAGCAGTGCGGCACCTCCTCGGGGCACCATGGAGCCTCAGTGTCCTCATCTGGAAAATGAGGACAGAATGCTACCTACATCGCAGGGCTGGGAGAGGATTAAATGAGATAACACATGCAGTGGGCCCAGTGTGCCAGGCACACAGCAAATGCAAGCAACTTTTACTCCTGCAAAGAAAGCTGGTGCGCGCGCGCATGCGCGCACACGTATGTGTGTGTGTGTGTGTGTGTGTGTGTGTGTGTACATACACACATATACACACACATGCACTGCAAAGTTAGAGAAAGTGCTGGAAGGATTCCAAATTCTCCACAATGTTTCATCTAAGAGGTGTAGCATGGGGAGGGGAAAATCTCATTTTTTAAACTTATAGGCTGTATCAACTGACATTTGGAAATTACTTTGTCATGATTTTTTTTTTTTTAATGAGACTTTTTTAAAAAAACAGTCAAAGGTTTGCTGTCATCCCCAGGGACAAGGCCTAACCCACTCTCCTGCCACCCCCTGGCCCCGAAGCCCACGTGGCTGCCCTCACTGCCTGGTGCAAGCAGGTCACCACACACCTGTCCTTCCCCGCTCCTTAGTCCCTTCCCTCTCCTGAAGCTGGGAGGGGGCAGCTCTGCTGCCCATCCTGGCTCACAACTTTCAGCGACAGCTTCCTGGGCGAGTGGCTGTGCCTCAGCTTCCTCCTCTCTACCGTGGGGATGACAGTGACTAACAGGGAGTCCATGCGCCAGGCCAAGAACAAGGGCCCCAGCGACAGCACACAGTGTGTGTCGTCGTCCCTGCAGAGGCAGGAGGAGCAAGGCAAGGGGACACAAGAGGGAGTGGCAGGGCCTTGAATTCCAAGCACAAGCTGAGCTGGTCCCAACAGCATGATGGAGTAGAGTACAGCTCCCCTCGAGGTAGAGCTGGGACCCCGGTTCAGAGAAGCTAGAAACTCACCCGAGACACACAGCCAGTGCAAGCTCCAGAGCTGGGTGCTCTAGGTTCTCGGGAGTGTGGCCTCAGGATGCACCACAGCTGCACAGCCACTGTGCTGCTGGTCCCCACTGCCCAGGGCAATACAGGGGTGAAGGCAACCTCAGACCTTCCCCGGAAGTGGAAGCACCAAGGAGGAGCCAAAACTATAGGGCAGGAGCCAGAACCCCTGGTGTAGACACCAGGTTGGCTTCTGGGGCCTTGGGTGGGCCTCAGTTTACCCCTCTACCGTGGGAATCTGCACAGTTTTTTCTACCCAGTTGGGCTTGTCGGGAGAACATGGGATGATATTTGAGAAGTGCCTGGCCTGTAGGAAATATTCAGTAAATACCAGAGGCTGGTATCATTTCTGCGGAAGACCTTTGCCTTTCTAACCACTCTCTCAACTAGGCAAAGGCCTTCCAAAGCCTTCCTGCTTGCCAGGCCCTTGTGTGGCCCTTGGGGATGCCTCTGGTGGAGGTGATTAAGACCCTTCTCAGGGAAGCAGCCTAGAAGAGCCAGGCCTGTTGCTAGGAGCTGAAGGTGTGTCCCCTTGAAATCTGTGTGTTGAAGCCCTAATTCCCAGTGGCATTTGAGGCCAAGCCTTTGGGAGATAATTAGGCCCTGAGGGGGTGTCCCCCGGGTGGGATCAGTGCCCTCGTGAGAGGAGGCAGCCCCAGAGCTCACTGGCTCTGTCACGGGAGGACACAGCCAGAAGCCCTTATCAGAGACTCATCTGCCAGTGCCTTGACCTTGGAAGTTTAAGCCTCCAGAACTTTGAGAAATGAGTGTTGTTGAGAGACCATCTTGTTGTTGCTGTTTGCAAATCTTTTAATTAATCTGTTTTTAAGTGATTCATGAAAATTGTATGTATTTGCGGGATACCATGTGATGCTTCTACACATGGTGGTTGTTTTGTGTTTTTGGTTTTACTTTCTGCAGTGCTGGGGATTGAATTCATGCTAAGCCAATGCCCTAGCACTGTACCACACCCTCAGCCCTAGGTAATGTTTAAATCAGATTATCTAACTCCTCAAACATCCATCACTCCTTCACGGTGAAAATATCCAAGATGTTTCCTCTAGGGCTTTTGTTTTTGTTTTTGTTTGTTTGTTTGGTTGGTTGGTTGGTTTTTTGGCAGTGCCGGGGATCAAAGGCCAGGATCTCATGCATACGAGGCAAGTGCTCTACCACTGAGCTACACCCCAACCCTTCAAACTTTTTGAAACAGAAAGGACATCATTGTTTTGTACAGTCACCCCACCACACAACAGATTGCCAGAATTTCTTGGTTTTATCTAACTGCAATTTAGTATGTATTGATCAACCTAAATGTCTGTTGTTTAAACTACCCAATAGGTTATAGCAGCCAGAACAGACTCGCATGCACACCCACTGACTCATTTCACTCTACATACTTGCCAATCCAATTAGTTTAGAAACAGAGGAAAAAGAAAAAGGAATTAGAAAAGAGAACACATGAATATCAACAGTTACAGGCAGTATGGATTTAGATTTGGGAGAGCTGAGAGAATCTACTGGAAAACTAGTAAACAGAAAGCAAATTTAGGGCAGGTAATTAAACTGATACCCCAAAATTAATAATCTATCAATACCTATATACCAATAGCAACCAGAAAATAAAATGAAACTTTAGCATTATAGAAATATCAAATGTTCCTAAATCAATCTAAACGTTGAACATGATCCCAGTATAAACCTCCACAGTTTTTTTTTTTTTTTAAACAGGACAGACTAATTTGAAAGCTGTAGGTAGAAGTATGTAGGTAAAAATAGCCAGGAAACTCCCAAAAAGAAGAGTAATGTGAGGGAAACAGACCACCCAGACAATAAAACCTCCTATAAAGTCACAGTAACTAAAAGTGTGTGATGTCAGTACCTACGTAATCAATGACACAGAATAGTGAGGTACCAAAACAGTCCCCAAATATATGGGAATTTAATATATAATGAAGGTGGCACATTATATCAGTGAGGAAAAGGTAGATTTATTTTGAAATGGAGTTGGGAGCCGAGATTTGCCATCAGAAAACAAGGCTGGGTCTCAATCATATTCCATATGCCAATAAATTCCAAATCAGTCAGATTTTAAAAGCTGAAACTATAATACTCTAAAAGGGGAGGGTAGAATAAATTGTCTAATCTTAGAATGGGTGAAGCAACTCTAAACATAATACAAAACCTAGAAATCTCTATAAGCGACATCATATACCCTTTTTGAATTTATTTTGAGACAGAGTCTTCCTAAATTGCCCATGCTGGCCTTGAACTTATGGCCCTCCTGCCTCAGCTTTCCTAGTACCAGGATTACAGGCATGTGCCACATCATCTGTCTAGAAATCATTTTTAGAATGGTAAATCAGTCTGTGTATAAATCAAAAATGTTTGCATGGTTCTATACATGTAGGAAAAATATCTGCAGCTCATATGATAGACAAAAGGTTTTTCAAACATACAGTGAGCCAGGGATATAGCTCAGTGGCACAGAGCCTACCTGGGAAGGCTGAGTTCATGAGTTTGATTCCCAGTACCAAAAAAAGACAATTAATTATACAATGAGCTCCCACAAAATAAGAAAAGTTACCACAAATAGTTTACAGAAAACGTAAACCAAATGGCTCCTAAAAGTATGGCAAGATAATCAATCTCACTTGTACATACATGTAAATTAAGCCTATACAAGCCACTCAACAACAGCATTTTTCTCAAGTGCTCCTAGAACACTCTCCAAAGCACACCATATGCCATGCCTTAAAATGAACCTCAAAAAATTTAAAAGGAATTGAATCATGCAAAATATGTTTCTGATCCCAATAGAATAAAATAAATCAATAGCAGAACAAAATTTAGGAAATTACAAATAGGTGAAAATTAAAACACTTCCCAATGACCAATGAGTCAATGACAAAATCATACACACAAAATCACTGGGTATGGTAGGGCATGTCTGTAATCCTAGATCTCTAGAAGGCTGAGGCAGGAGGATCACAAGATCAAGTCCAGTCTGGGCAATTTAGCAAGGCCCTTTCTCAAAATTTAAGAAAATTAAAAAGAGCTGGGGATGCAGCACAATGTGAAAACCCTAAAGTGAATCCTCAGTACCACAAAGAGAAAGAAAGGAAAGGAGGGAGGGAAGCAGGAAAGAGAAGAAAAAGAAATTAGAAAACACTTTGAGATGCAAGTGGAAACACAACATATCAAAAGATAATGCACAGGGAAATGTATAACTGTAAATACATATATTAAAAAGGAAGAAATATTGCAAATCAGTAATTTAATTTTCCACCTAAGACACTGGCAAACCAATAACAAACTAAACATAAGTAAAGTAAGTAAAGAATAAAGATTAGCGTAGAAATTAATGAAGTAGCAAAGCAATAGAGGAAAAAAAAATCAACAGAACCAAAGATTGACTTCCTGAAAAGATAAACAAAATTGACCACAGTTTAGCTGGATTGAGTAAGAAAAAGAGAGAGAAGACTCAAATTACTAAAATCAGAAAGGACACAGAAATAAAAAGGATGCTAAGGGCAGACGAGGTCCAATTATGCCAATTATGCCAAATGAGATAAGTTAGCCGAAATGGGTGAATTCCGGGAAAAAATGCAAACTACCAAAACAAAGAAGAAATAGAAAATCTGAATCAACCTAAGAACAAGTGAAGAGATTAAGTTAGTAATTTTAAAACTTCTCACAGAGAAGACCGGCCCAGAGAGCCTCACTGGGGAAGTCTCCCAAACACCCAGGGAAAGTGAATACCAGGTCTTCCTTCCCCAGGGAACACCAGCCAGCTCATTCAAAATGGGGCCAGCGTCACCCTGATGCTCTAACCACACAAAGATGTCACGAGACTGTTATCTTTTAGGAATATGGGTGGGGCAGTCTTCTACAAAATACTACAAACTGGGTCCAGCAGCATATTAGAATTCTATTCCATGGCCAAGTATTCCTTTATCCCAGGGACACAAGGTAGGTTTAACTTTGAAATTCAGTCAACACAATACACCACATCAATAGAATAAAGACAAAAAATCCTGTGGTAATCTCAAAGCCTGCAGAAAAAGCATTTGAGAGAATCCAGCACCTCTTTAAGACATAAACACCCCAAAGAAAGGAATCTCCCAGGATGATAAAGGGTATCTGTGAAACCCCACAACTGTGCACCGCGTACTTGATGGTGGAAGACAGGACGCTTTCCCCTGCAATCAGGAACAAGCACAGATGTCCGCTCGTACCACTTCCGTTCAGGATGGTGCTGGAGTGGGCAATCAGGGGAGAGATGGAGGCACCCACATTGGAAAGGCAGAAGTAATGTTACCTCTATTTGCAGATTACATGACCCTATATGTAGTAAATCCTAAGGATCCACTAAAAAAAAAGTCCAACTAATAAATGAATTCAGCAAGATTGCAAAGTACAAGATCAATCCATAGAAACAGGGCTGAGATGTGGCTCTGTAGTGGAACCCTTGCCCAGCGTGCCCAAGGCCCTGAGCTGGATCTCCAGCACTACGGAAAAACAATAAATTGCATGTCTATATAACAGCAATGGACAAACTGAAAAAAAAATTAAGAAAAGCCTTTTCCACAGCACCAAAAGAATACTTTAGGACTCGGGGTGTAGCTCAGAGACAGGCACTTGCCTACTGGGTTCCATCCCCAGCACCACCACCAAAAAAACAAAATAAATGAAATGCTTTGGTATAAAAGTAACAAAAGAAATGCAAATACAAAAAGTAACAAAAGAAATACATTCTGAAAACTATAAAAGTTACTGAAAGGAAGTGAAGAAGACTAAATGGAGACATGTGCCCGCTCCCGGGTCAGAGGCGCACACTCCGTGAAGCTGGCGGGCTCCCAGCTGCCCCACTGATGTGATGGACACACCCCCTGAGGGAAGCCCAGCCAGCTTCTTTGCAATAAGGGACAAACCTGACTTGGAAATTCATATGGAAACTCAAGGGGCTCACAATAATCAAAACAGTTCTGAAAATGGAAAGCAAAGCTAAAGATGCACACTTCCCAATTTCAAAACTTGCTGGGAAGCTACAGTAAGCAGGACAGTGTGGTGTCTGAACAGACAAAACCTGCATGGAGTACACCCTCACCTTCATGGTCTGGTGGTATTTTTGACAAGGTCGCCAAGACAAGTGAATGGGGAAAGAATAGTCTTTTCAACAAATGGTGCAGGAACAACAGATACCTACACGTGACAGAAGAAAGCAAGGTCCAGGAATGTAGCTCCAGGGTAGAGAGCGCGTCTGTCATGCAGAAGGCCCTGGCTTCGATCCCCAGCACCACGGAAGAAAAAAAAAAAGAAGAAGAAAGCTTGATACTTTCCTCATACCCTACTCAAAACTTCACTCAAAATGGATCACAAATCTAAATGAAAGTGGTAAAACTGGAAAACTCCTAAGAATAAACACAGGTGTAAATTTCATGACCTTGGATCACAGTGATTTCTTAGATAAAACAATAGGGTCTGTGCCACAAAATAAAAATTTCCTATACTGGTTGGTCTTCACCAAAATGTCAAACTTTTGTGTTCCAAAAATTCCATCATGAAAGTAAAAAGAGCTTGTGCGATCGCACACATCTGTAATTGCAGCACCCTGGGAAGCTGAAGCAGGAGAATCACAAGTTTAAGCCGAGTCTGGGGCAATTTCGCAACTTTGCAAAACCTCGCCTTGAAATTTAAAAAAATAAAAAAGGGGAGACTGGGGATGCAGCTCAGTACAAAGTCCTGGGTTCAATCCCCAACATCACACATAAATAAATAAATAAATAACCCACAGAATAAAAGAAAATATTTGCAAATCACATACCTCTGACAAGGGACTTATATCAAGAACATGTAAGGAATTCTTAGCCAGGAGGGGTGGTGCATGCTTGTAATCCCAGAGAGGCTGAGGCAGGAGGATAGCCAGTTCAAAGCTGACCTGAACTACACACCAAGACCCTGTCTCAAAAAGAAAAGAAAAAGAATTCTTACCGCTCAGTAACAAAAACCACCCAATTAAAAAATGGGCAAGGACTTGAATAAGTACATAACTGGCCGACAGGCACAAGAAAACGGGCTCAATATCATCAGTTACTAGAGAGATGCAAATCGAAAGAAGGTGGTAACACATCACACACACCAAGATGGCTACTGTCAAAAAGGCAGGTAAGAGCAAGAGCTGACGAGATGTGGAGAACGTGAACCCTTCATTCACCGCTGGTGTTGGAGTGTACAACGGCGTGGTCGCTTTGGGAAAAGCCTGGCACATCCTCAAAAGCTTAAACATAGAGGTATCACATGACCCAGAAATTCCAATCCTAGGTGTCCATCAGTGAGAAATGAATCAGTAGCACAGGTGCCTGCCTGGTAAGCGCAGTGTTGAGTTCGATTCCCAGTACCAAAAAAAAGAAAGAAATGAAAAGAAATATCCACACAAAAATTTGCATATGGCCAGCAATCCCAGCACTTGGGAGACTAAGGCAGGAAGAGTGCTGTAACTTCAAAACCAGCCAGCCAGGGTTACACAGTGAGTTCAAGGCTGACTGGATTATATAGTAAGACCCTGTCTCAAAACAAACAAACAAAAAAACACCCACAACTCTTCTACACAAATGACTGTCCACAGCGGTGTTCTTTATAACAGCTGAAAAGTGGAAACAACCCAAATATCCATCAGCCAGTGAGCGGATGAATAGTGTCATGTATTCACCGGGAAAATGGCCAGAGGAAAGAAATCTGCATGTCAAAGTGACATGGGCTTCAATCTGCGTGTCAAAGTGACATGAGCTTCCACGTTTATTGCAACACTACTCACAACAGCCAAGAAATGGAAACAATCCCGTGTCTATCAACTGATGAGTGGATAAAGAAGATGTGGGACGAGCACATAGCTATTTTTTAAAAAGATCGGATCCTGTCATTTGTGACGATATGAATGGAAATGGAGGTCATTATGTTACATGAAATAAGCCAGGCACAGAAAGATGAGGTGAAAGGGAATCTGAAAAAGCCCATCTCCTAGAGGGTGAGAGTAGAAGACAGCTATCAGAGGCAAGGGAAGGGTAGGAGGGAGAGGCGGACAAGGGAAACAAGCTCTACTCTGCTAGGACACAGCAATCTGACGAGAGCTAAGGATAACTGATAACGAATTTCAAAAAAGAAATTATTTTGCAGGTTTTCACCACAAGAAAATGATAAATGTTTGAGGAGATAGATATGCACACCCTGACCTGAACATTACACATTGTGTGTACGTATCGAGACATTATATGATACCTCATTAATATGTACATTTATGTGTCAATTTACAACATTTATATGTTATGGTTTGTGTCTGGATGCCCCCCTAGAGCCTCATGCAGTCATGGGTGCTGGCTTCTAGAGTTTTTCATTGAACCATGCTCCAATGCTGTGAGTGCCACACCTGCCCTAAGGCGGGTAGTTTGCATACAAGGGAGGGAAAGAGGCTCGCTCCACGCTGCTCTTCCCTTCTGCTCTTGTTGCTTTTGCTGTTCTCCACCACCCTGAACTGTTGCCCTCTGCCATGTGCCACTCTGCCTTGGAGCCAGGTGAGTGTGGACAAACTGTGACCTAAGTAAACCTTTCCTTCCTTAATTTTGGGCATCAGGTATTTTGTCTCAGCAACAAGAGAAAAGTAACCAAGACAATTTATATACTATTTTTTTTAAAAAAAGAATCTTGAAAACATGTTATAAGAAAAAGCCAGTCACAACAACCACATACCTGTATTGTACAGGAGTCTGTTTATGTCCAGAACAGGCAAATCCATAGAAACAGAAAGTAGTCAGGGCGGGTGGTTTTAGGGAAGTAGGGGTCAATCGCAATATGTATACAGTTTCTTTTGAGATAATGACAATATTCTACAATGGTCTGCGGTAAATACCTGCACAACTGTGAATATACGACAAACATCTGAGCAGCCTGGCTCAGCTCCGGCTTCCGTCAGAGATGGGAAAGCCCCTGGGGGCCTCCTGATGGGTGTTCGGAGGACAAAGCCACAGGTGCCCTCTAAAGTGGGGCTCAGCAGGCAGGAGGAACAATAGTCCTCAGATGGTAGCAGCTTGCTGGTGGGTAGAGGCACCCACGGGCAGGCACCATGCTAAGAAGTATACTACATGCATGAGCCTGGTGATCCCACCCCGATTCTGTGTGGTCAGTGCCACTGTGTAGACGAAGAAGTTGAGGCAGAGAGGCTTGGCTGCTTGCCTAACGTCACACAACTCCTAAGAGACAGCATCAGGAGACAAATCTGGGTTGTGTGAGTTCTGAGGTCTCCTATACCCTGTGGCCCATCCCGCAAAGGAGGCGCAGCAGGGCCCCTATATGAATTGCACCCCTCAGGGGGGCATTTCTCAGCCGGTTGGCAGACATAGCACAGTGGTGGGTGTGACTGCTTCTGGAGAGGGTTGCACAAAGGCCTGAGCCAGGGAGGCAGAGTGCCGGGGTTAAGGGCCAAAAATGACTCAGAGAGAGTCCGCTGGAACTTGCCACAGCACTGCTCCAGGACCCCACACCTCGGGCAGGCAGGCCGGGCTTGACGCGGCCTTCCTACCCCTGCTCACAGTGTCCATAGTCACATCTTGCTCCCCAGAGTTCACCAGGACCCCGCTACACAAGGAGAAGCAGCCTCAGCTTTCAGGGGAGACAGGAGAGGCTCCAAGAGGCCAACTCAGGTGCCCAGGCCACCACCCAAGGCAGCCAAGGGCCCGCTGTGGCCCCAACTCTCCTGAGGCCTCTCCCCGAGGTCACAGTCCCAGTTGGGCTCATAGAGGACTAGGCAGAGTCTGCTGGCCAGCCCAGTTTCCAAAATGAGAGATGAAGGCCCAGAGAGGGACAGAGCAGGCCCCAGGCCACACAGTGGGGAAGGAATCAGACAGACCTGGGCCTCTCCCTCAATCCCAGTGCCCCCGTTTCACAGCGGAGGTGGGCAGGTGTCAGCATGGAACCCAAAGGCCTAAGAAGGACCACCTTGGAGGGAACATTTGACCCGTGCGCCTCCACGGCCGGTCCCGAACTGAAGACACACAGCCTAACAGCCTGTGGGGCAGATCCTGCCAGCACCGGCCCCATCCACTGAGGCCAGTCGCCTGTGGGTGTCTCTTCCTGGGTCCTCCAGGATCCCAGGGGAGCAGGCAGCTCCCTGGGGGCAGGGGCCATCACTGGATCTCTTCTTTCTCATTACTGAGCGACTTCTGCTCAGTGGTTTGGGATATAGGAAGGATGGTGGCCTCGGTGAGGGGGGCGCGTAAGGACAGCACGAAAAGCTGATATTGATCCACCACTTACCATGTGCTGTTCTCATCACCCGTTTTACAGATGAGGAAACCAAAGCCCAGAAAGCTGAACGCTGTGCCTAAGACTCCGGTTCCCCAAAGCTGTGCCATGTCCCACCCTCATGGGCTTCTCCCTAAAAGGGACTGCTGCCCAGGGCCACCGAAAGGTCCATGGGGCAAGGAGATGTCTAACCAGCCCCTTCCCGGAACCAACAACAATGTCACTGTTGGCAGCTCCACTGCTGGGCGGGTCAGGGCGAGGGGTGGCAAGAGGTGCTGCTGATGGGGTGAGAAGCCCACACTTCTCCCCGTCACACTCTCTGGCCTGCCACGTGCCCAGCACCTGGAGCAGGCTGCAGCCACACCAGAGGATACTGGCCCTGCAGGAGGCTGCCCCGCCAGTGACAGCCAGGATGCCAGCCAGACCTAAGTGACCCTAGGACCCATCCCCTCTCTGCCACACCCACAAGGAAGCACGGAGAGGGCAGCCCGGAGACAGGCACGGCAGGCAGAGGCACAACCGCTGGGTGGGCTGGGGTCATCGGGCCAGCTTGGCTGGGTCGCCACCGGCCCTGGGAGCCCCGAGGGGGATCTGCTCATCAGGTCAGGTCAGAGCGGCCTGGAAAGCCAAGCAGGCAGCACAAAGGCACAGAGGCCTTGCCCAGGAGACTCCATCGGGGCACAGTGACCCTGAAGCCTAAGGCCGAGGGGCAGGCGGAGGCCCCTGAAGTGTGGTGAGGCTCCAAAGGGAGGGGTCAACTCTGCCAACTGCAAGGGCAACATGGCTACGGAGAGGGTATGGCCCAGGCAGAGCGGCTGCTTTGGCACAGCTCCAGGGGCAGCGACTAGAGAGGGACAGGGTGGAGGCACTCAGGGTGCCAGCTCCATCTTGCCTGTGCCCACTTCCTGTTGCCTCACCCTCCTCCAAGGCCCTATGTGCAACAGTGAGGTCACGGGAGGGGACAGCTGGCTCGTCTGTCCGCCAAGGGCTCAGGGCTGGTGACACCAGCGAGGTTGGGATTTTCACTTCCCCCACCCAGCCCACCTACCTGCTACACCAGAAGCCAAGAGGTCACCAGCCTGGGCTGCAGGAGGCTTCCTGAGCAGTCTCCCCCCAGATGAAAAGCCAAGGCTCAGAGAGGGGGATGCCCAGCCCTAGGTCACACAGCAAAGCTGGGGCCCACCCCCGGACAAGGTCCTGGGCAGGGGCACTGGGACTGAAGGTGAGGTTCTTTGGGCCCCAGGCCCACAAGCGCTGGGCAGAGGAGATGCTGAAAGAGAAGGGAGTGGTCCCAAGGGACGCATGACAGGAGGTCTGGGCTCTCAGGGGTTCCATGGGACTAAGAGCCATGTGGCCATGAGAATCACAGGGACCCTGAGCAAGCCACACCCCCAAATAGGAGTCAGCATCACTGCACTATGCAGAGGCCTAGCACTCTGGAGCCCGCAGCAGACCCCCCAGGATCGGGGGTAACCACAGGAACCCTTCAACGATAGGCACACCTCTCCCCCAGCCTCCCCAAGGTCACCTCTCCAGGGCCCCCAGCTGGCCCACCCCCACATGTGGATGGTGCTAGGCCTGGGGGGGTGCTGCCAGCAGGCCCCTGCCCACGGTGCCCGCTGTTCCAACAGCCGCTCTGGCACGTCTCTGCTCTGAGAACACACAGTGCCCCCTCCTCCCGCCCACACCCAGGCAGCCTTCCCTGTGGAGACACTGGTGGGCAGGTGCGCCCAGCCCCCGCCCACTCAAAGCCCACAGGCGTGTGGCTTCAGAAGGTCCGGCCTCGCTTTACCCAGCCATGACCTGCGAGATTCCTCTGAGCCTGGGCTGCGGACCAGGGTCACCATGGTAGGCAGCAAGGTGGCCGGACCCTTCCCCAAGCTGCCTGCTGCTCATGGGATGAAGGCCAACCTTGTGCTCCCTCCTTCCTGCCCTTTGACCTTGCCTAATTATCCCCCTACCACCACGCTGTCCAATCCCGTGAAGCTCCAGCACCTCCTTCTGTCCCCCATGAACTCCAGGACACCCCTCTTATGAGCTGACCACCAACGTCACTTGCTCCTACACCTAGCAAAGGGAGGTGCCCCTCTTTTCTGGACTCACAGAGTACGTGTCACATGGAGATTAAGAACTAGACTGCTTGGGTTCAGAACCCAGCTCTGGCCCTTCCTCACTGTGTGGCCTTGGGAAAGTTTCTCTACCTCTCTGTGCCTCGATTTCCTCCGCTATAACAGGGATAAATTATGACCTGCTTCAGAGACCTGTGTGAGGATGAAATGAATTCATATCTGTGAAGCCTACAGAACTGAGCCTACTTTAGCAAGTATGCCCTAAATTCGCTGTTAATCAACTAACCACAGCAGCTGCTGTTTACTGAGCGCCTACTATGTGCCAGTCCCTGTGCTCCAGATCTTACCTAAGGTATCACACAACAGCCCGTGAGGTGGGGCTGTCATGAACTCCATGTTCACATGGGAGGGAGCCCCAGAGCCGTCAGCTTAACATCAGCTTAATGTATTTGGGAAAGGAAGGGATTTTTGCTGATACCAAGGAATTATGCTTAATTTCTCTTAGACAGATTATGGTTTTGTGGTTCATTTTTAACACAAAGTTCTTCTTTTAGAGATATACGCTGAAATATTTACACAAGAAATAGGATGTCTGGGATTTGCTTTAAAATGATACAGTAAGGGGGTGTGTAAGTGGGGTACAGGTCACAGTTGGTGGTGCTGGGGCTCCATGACGGTCTCCTGGGGCTCACCACATTAATACAGGGGGCACTGCCACATAGGCCTGTAGTCCTGGCTACTTGGGAGGTGAGCAGGGGGATCACTGGGGTCTGTGAGTTCCAGACCAGCCTGGACAACACAGCAGCACCCCACCTCAAAAAAACGACATAAAAAGGAAGATTAAAAATTAATAATGAAGCTGGGCGTGGTGGCTCACACCTGTAATCCTCACACTTGGGAGGCTGAGGCAGGAGGATCATTGTGAGTTCGAGACCAGCCTGGGCTACAAACTGAGCTCAAGACCAGCCTGAGCTACATAGTGAGACCGTGTCTCAAAAGGACAAAAAAATAATAATAATGAAAACAAATACTTGAGCCCCTGCACCTTCTGAACAACCGCCTCGGAGTGGTCAGACCGTTACCACCCCCTCCCAGCTGGACTAAGGAGCAGCTGCCTCGATGTTCTGTCTGCTTCCACCTGCCCCCCCATCTGTTCTCCACATGGCAGCCATGTGCACCCAGAGTCCTCTGCAACCCGCATCTCACCGTGGTGAAAAGCCAGGGTTTGCGGAGTGGCCCAGCGACCTTGCCTGATCTCCCTCGCCCCACACCTTGCTGACCTCCTCTCCCTCTATTCTCTCCGCGCTCACTCCACTCCCCGGTCTCTTGCTGGTCCTCTAGTGCCCCAGGCATATTCAGCCTCAGGGCCTTTGCACTGACTGCTCTTGCCCCAGATTCTCTCTCCCGGGGAGATACATGGTTCAGTATGAGTTCCCTTCCTGGCCACTCACCTAATTGCAACACATCTGTTCTCCACACCCCAGTGGCATTTCAGCCCCCTTCCTTGCTCTCTGTAGAATTCATGGCATTCAGCACCCTCTGACACACCATACACACACAGTTCCTCTGTTTGTTGTGCTTCTAACACCAGCACTAGCCAGGAAGCTCTGCAAAGACAAGGGTTTGTGTCTGCTTGGTTCTTTGCTGTACCTCCAGCCTTCAGACCTTCAGAACACTAGTACATTGGACTGCTTGGTGGACATGTGCTGGACGGATGGACGGATGGATAAGGGGATGGGTGGGCGGGTGGGTGAATAGATGGATGGATGAGGGATGGATGGGATGGGATGGATAGTTGATGAGTGGCTGGATGATAGGTGGACGGGCAGATGGACAGAGGACAGCTGGACAGCTCAGTGGGTGGGTGGACAGGTGGATGAGTGGGTGGGTCAGTAGACAGGTAAGCAGATGTAAGGATGGGCCCCACAGGAGGAAGAGGCAGGCCACAGCCCCAGGAGGAAGAGGCAGGCCACAGCCCCATTCTACCCAGCCCGAAGGCTATGCCCTGACCACCACACTCATCGCCACCTGTCTGGCACACCCTCATGGAGGGCCTCTTCCCGGGTAAGGAGTGAGCAAGAGGCCATCTGAGGGCTGGAGCAGCCAGAACGTGCCTGGTCCTGCGTCTGCAGTGCAGACATGCTCAGGGCCAGAGGGCCTCAAACCGGCTCTGCCAGTGCAGTGAGGCTGAGTGATTGGAGGCTCCAGCTGGCGGGACAGAGGTACAGGGTGCTTCTGGAAACTGGACTGGAAACAGGACTTCCGGCCAGGGGACACACAGCTTAGCAGGCTGACCATGGAGCTCCCCTCCATCCAGCCCCACAGAGACACTTGATCTCTGTACTGCTGCTCTGTTTTTTGGGGACTGGGAATCGAACTCATGACCTTAGGTTTGCCAGGCAAGCGCTTATGCCACTAAGCTATATTCCCGGCCCTCACACTGCTGCTCTGTAGAGTCCCCCAGGCAGGAAGGGAGAGATCCCTTCCCACTGAGACCGCTGCAGCTGGAAGCCCCGGAAGAAGGGCTGAGGCCAGGAAGTGGGTAGCACCAGAGGAGGCCGGGAGCGCTGAGCAGCTGCAGACCTGGTTAAAACCCTGACCTGTCCCCACATGGGGCGGGGGTTGTAGCCCCAGTTGCCCTCCTGAACTCAGTTTCCTTGTGTGGAAAGTGGTTTGGGGAATGGATTCCAGACACCCTCAATCCCATGCAGTTGCTCTGTGCAAGAAACCACTTGGCAACTCCAGCTTTTTCCCAAAGCTCCAGATAAGCGTAGTGCCCTGACCCACCCCGCAAAACAGCAGTAATCGAAATGCCTGCCGATCACTGAACCCGATCACTGAACCCGTACCGCGCACCTCCCGTCCTCCCAGTGCGGCACCGTCAAGGAAGGACCATTACTGTGCCCATTTCACAGTAGGGGAAATTGTGGCACAATTCATGTGCAAGTAGAGGAGAGCCCAGGCCCCCTGCCCCACCCCAGGGTCACACTGGGCGGTCTCCACCTCCCCAAGACAGCCCAGCACAGGCAACAGATGCCACCCAAGTGGTCAGCTGGAATCTGGAGGGCTGGGTCCATGTTCTCCCAACCCTGAGGCCTGAGAGGCCAAACCCAGCCCAGCCCCACTGTGCAGTCCAGGCTATGGGTAACCAGCCTGAGCCTCAGCCCCCACCCCTAGGAATGGGGGGCACCTGCCACTTTGCCTAGGGGACTCCTGAAGTCTGGTGCTCAGGAGCTAAATGGGCCTCAAAGCACCGCCGGGCGCTGTGGCTGCAGACATGTGGAGGGGCAGTGATGCAAACCAGAAGCCTGTGGCTGTCGCGCACTCTGCCGGCATCACCAGCTGCCCCAAAGAGGAAGGACGAGTCCTTGGCCCCTGTTCCACATGTGATCCAGTCCCAAGCCCTATCAGCCTGTGTCCCCCCTCCAAACACACTGTGTCCCTTCCTCCCTTGCACCAGAGCAACAGCCTAGTCCAGGCCTTGCTGCCTTCTCGGGATCCCCAGTGCCAAGCAGACAGCCTTTCTGAAATGCCAGTCTGATCCCATCAACCTCTCACTCCTCTCTGCCTGACAACAAAGGACAGAAGCCCTACAAGCACCGCTATGGGCTCCACTCACGCCAGCCACCTGCAGCACTCTCTTGCCTCAGGGCCTTTGCACATGAGGCTTGTGCTGCCCAGAGCATACCTCTCCCACAGGTGTACATTCTTCCCTCCCTCACTTAGCTTCAGGTCTTCAGCACACACATGCCACTGGCTCTAACAGGCCCTTCCTGACCATGTGTTTAAACACCCAGCCAACTCCACACTCACTTCCAGTCTCAAGTCGAAAGCCACCTCCTCATGGAAGACCTCCCTGATCACTCAGCCCCAGTAAGGGCCTTCAACTTCCCCTTCCTGGTCTGGACCAGGACGTGACTCACCGTGTGAGTATATGTCTCACGAGGACAGGGCCACTTCTGCCTCCCTCATGGCTGACTATTCTGTGGTGGGTGTCAGACTCAACAGTGAGCAGCTGGGTCCATGGCCTCAAGAACAGGGCCTAACGTGGAGAGGGCACTGGATGATGAATGAATGGAATGAATGAATGAATGAGCAGACATCACAGTGGGCCCCTGAGAAGCTGGTCCAGAGAATGTAGGGTCCACCCGGGTTTGCCAGCCACCATGCCCCGACCCTGCAAACCCAGCTGCTGTTCTTAACCCTCGCCTCAGGGGGCTCCTTCTCCCTGGGGAATGAGCGCAAAGGAGGGGCCGGTGGCCCCAGCTCCCAGAGGGAGATTCCCAGACTCCCTCTGTCCCACCACAAAGGGGCTTTGTGTTCCACGGCGAGAGCCAGGCCCGAGCGGAAGCCATCCCTCTGCACCGCAGGCAGCTGGGGCTACAGCCATGGCTCACAGGCAGCTGCAGAGGCTGGTCCAGTCCTCCAGTGTGGCTCACCCTTTCAGAGGCCCCAGAAGGGAAGCCCTAGGGTGACCCCATTTCTGCAGGTGGGGAAATTGAGGCTCAAAAAAGCAGAGACACTTGGCCAAAGACTTTCAAAAAGAGACAAACTCAAAGCCAGGCCAAGGCGGTGGCACAGCGGGCTGACCCTCTGAGCTGGGGAAGGGGGAGTCCTGGCCCTCCACCCCCTGGCACCGTCCTGGGAGGGAGCCCTCGCCCCGTGCCCCAGGCACTCCGCGTGTGAGCAGCTGGGCCGCAGCACTTCTCTGCACCCTGCCAGCCTGCGCCTGCTCTTCGGGGAAGGGCAGTGTGGGCAGAAGGACTAGGGGCAGCAGCACCCACTTTCTCTCCGGCACCCCCGGAGCCACTTCACCAGAGCCACTTCAGCCACAGTGCTGAACATCTGCGTCTCCACGGGGCCCCCACACGCCCACAATGCCTGCGAGCCCGTGACCCCCCGAGGTGCCGCACATGCCGCGCCATCAGGCTTGGCCCAAGTGCCACTGTCCCGAGACCTGCTGTGCTACCCTGACTCACCTGATTCCCCCAAGGTGGTTCCTCCAGCCCACTACCCGCAGGGCGCACACCAGCCCCTTCCTCCTGCCCCACGGCGGCTCTTGATCCACGCCTAAACCCACCCCACCCCCACCCACAGGCTGTCTCACCAACCCTCTTCTTCAACCTCCCTGCACACCCTGGGCAGGAGGCCGCCCAGGGCCTGCCTTGCTCCCAGGCAAGTGCCCCCCAGAGAAGCCAGGTTAACTGTCCCCTTCTGCCCATCTGCTCCATGACCTGCCACTCCCGCCTCCCAGGCTCTGCAAGTACACAGACCGCTTCGCTCCTCCAGGGTTTGTGCAGTGTCCCTTCCTCCAGGCAGGTCCTGGCCCTTCTTTGGTGTCGCACGAGCTCCTGCTCACACTGTGAGCAGATCTGATGTCATCTCCTCTGGGAAGCCCTCCTGGCATTGTGCTAGGTTTCCACCATTCGTGTGGCACCAACCCCAAGGTAAGGCAAAGATCAGGGTCTGTATTTGTCCCCCAGAGTACAAGCTGTCCCCAGAGAGCATCCTCGGGGTCCCCCACACCCACCACAGGCCCAGGCATCACCAGGAGGTAGATAATCCAAGCCAGCTGCCACCTTGCTGCCAGAGCGCTCCTGGTGGTGGCAGAGTACCACTGTGCCCACAGTGCCCACAGAGCTAAGGTTTGGGTGGAGTGAGCGGAGAGGGGGGAGCTCTCTGCAAATGGCCAACTGGTAACCAAACCCACGTCGTTTCTAAAACTAGGGCACAGGAGAGAAACGGGAACAGCAGAATTGTCCCCAAATAGAACTGTGGCTCATCTGGTTCCGGGGCCTTCGGGAACACCTGGCAGGGGTGGGGGTGGGGAGAGCAGGCGGCTGCTCTGGGGTTGGGAAGGAGAGCCAGTAGGAAAGGCTGGGCCCAACCGTCTGCCCCGGGGCCACTCCCTCTGCCAGGGCCAGCCCGAAGCCTGGGGCACCACCCACCTAACCCACCAGCCACAGGACCTGCAAACTGTCCCACCCCAAGCCTTAGGTCACTGCCAGGAATGCTACTACCCCTTCCTGCCAGTCAGAATCCTGCCCATCCTTGGAACCTTGACCACTGCCGGTTGACCGTGACACCTCCTAGAAGCCCGGCAGGGCAGACATCTGGGGACAGTGCGCTTATGAAGTCCTCCTAACAGCACTTTGAGAGAAAACTGCTCCTATCTCACAGATGAGAAAGCTGGGGCTCAAGAGGGAGGCCATTCGCCCAGGGCAGTAGCGCAGGAGGCAGACAGACCAGATGCCATGGTAACAGCAGCAGTCACACAGCCCAGGGACCAGCTAAGCAGACAGAATAGAAGCCCCCACCTGCCACCTTCAACCCCACCCCTCCCGAGGGCAGCAGACCTAAGAGCCACTTCTGTGGGATGGGCTAGAACCGGCTGTGCCATATGTGCAGACCCATGGCACAGATGAGAAAACAAGTCCTCAAGGAGACAGGACCTCATTCCTTGTAGCTATTTGTTGGATGCTTCCTCTGGGCCAGGCCTTGAGCGAAATGCTTTATGGAGATGATTACGGCCCCAACGTGTATACTTTTCTTACCTCTCCTATGCAGAAAAGGAAACTGAGGCTCAGTAAGAAGAAGCAACATGCCCAAAGTCCGGGTCAAGTAAGTAGACAAGGGGGCCAGGGATATAGCTCAGTGGCACAAGTGTCTGCCTGGCAGGCATAAGGTCCTGAGTTCGATTCCTGGTACCAAAAAAAAAGTAAGTAGACATGAAAGCTTCTACTCAGTCTGAAGGCAGGAAACTGGAATGGTGGTTATGTCCCTTCCCAGGTTCTGTGTCTATTTACCCCTCTGGAAAGTGGGATATGTCCCAGGAGCCTTCTGTTGTGGCACTGCTCTCTGGCCTGGTCAATGCTAGTCCCTCTCTGAACCTCAGTCTCCCCATCTGGGGAATGGGACTGTCATTCCCTTCCTCCCCAGGTTTGTATAAACCATAACAAAATATCGGCCAACACTTACTGAACACTCACTACCTGCTGACATCACACGTGTAGATCTTCACTCAAGCCTTAGAACAAGCAATGCCCACCGCTGGAAACTGAAGCATCAAGAGGTGACATGACTTCCAAGTTGTTCAGCAGTTGCAGATGGAGAAACCTCCTGGACTCCATGCTACCTAGAGTGGAAGGTGGGGAGGCTGGAGGGGGAACCAAGATCTGGTGGGTTCAGAGAAATGCGCAGGCCAGATGAGCAGGGGAGCCTGCGCTGCCTGTGGGTATGAGTTCAAATCCATGCACTGGGTAACCTTGGGAAAGTCCTTCTGCAACTCTGCCTGGGTTTCTCTCAGTGAAATAGACCAGAAGCACCAGGGGTACAGCGAGGAGAAGACAAGGCCTTTTGCTAGGCACTGGGAAGGGCTCTACTGTGTGCCTGGGTGTAAACCCTGACTACTGGGGACCCCATTCTTTCAGGGTCTCAGGTGTGTCTGGATCTCTGTTCAGAAGTGGTAGGCCAGAGAGTATAATCTGCCTCTTGTCTGATTCTTAAAAGGAACCCTCCAAGATCTGCCCCTTCAGTGCTTTGTGACCTCAGGCAAGCCACTTCACCTCTCTGAGCCTCCAGCTCCTCCTTTTGACAAGGCAAGGTTTTCATGGAGCCTTGGGAAGACTGGTCAGGGGAAAAGTAGCCCAACTGCCGGAGCAGAGACAGCCTGACAGAAGCCCCGCATGAGGCCAATGGGGACAGCAGTTCTGTCCCCCCAGCCCCATGTGGAGGTGACTGTGGGAAGTGCTTTGTAAAGTGCTATAGGCTTGAGAGTGATAATTATCACATGTGCCCTTAGGCAAAAGAGCCCTGCGACTTGTCATTCCAGGGAGGGCAAAGGTGGGGTGAGAGGAGGGAGAGTAACAGCTCTCTGGAGCCAGCAGCACCTCAGCCCCAGGAAGGGCACTGAGCACAGGGGGACCTGCAGAGACAAAGGTGTGGCAGTCAGACCCTAGGGCAGGTGGAAAGTCAGGCAATGGTTCTGAGAGGCCAAGGGTCACCTGCATGACTGGGACGATGAAGCCCTGAGGCCCAGGCCAAGAGCAACACAGGAGCCTCAGCCATCCCCCAACAAAACAAAGGCAAGAACAGTTCCTGCTTCTCCAGCCAATGGCAGCCACCTTTGATCAGATGGGCCCTGTTCAGGGAGGGGCCTTGAAGGCCAAGGTGAGGCATCAGGACACAGACACCATTGCAGGTCATAGTCAGGTGAGGACTGAGGCAGCAACAGGGTCTGAGAAGGCTGGATGGAGCTGATGACTTCTGATCAGTCCAACAACCAAGCCTGCCTGTCTCCAGGAAGCTTTCCACCACTCTCTGCCACACAGGACACTCCCACCACAGACCACAGTGACCAGTAACAGCCCTGGGGCTTCCAGATCAGCTGGCCTACAGGATCCCAGGTTTCCTGCCTCCTCAAGGAACATCAGGCATTTACTGTGTACAGGACCCGCAAGCAAGCACTTAGCACTCTTCGGCTGAGCTGATCCTCATATCACCTTGTCAAAGCTGGTACTCACACTGTCATCCCCATTTCATGGATGGGGGAACTGAGGCTCAGAGAAGTCATTTTCCCACCATCATACACAGCACACCGGTGGCTACGCTAAGACTCAAATCCACAGCCAACCCCAGCTCCCACCCACTGGCTTTAAAGGTCTTTCTACTTCCATGAATATACAAGAGCACTGGACTCCAGTTCTGAATGGAGATCCATCAGCCAGACCTGGAAGGCCAGAGAAGCAGAGTTACCTGCCCCCAGCACCAGCTGGGAAAAATGTCAGCCACACCAGGCTCAAATAGGAATCAGATGCCAAAAGTCTGGGCGCACATTTCACTTTCTGGGTGACAGTACCTGAGCCCTTAGTTTCTCTGAGCCTCAGTCTCTTCTTTGTAATGGAATAAAAATTTTACCCACCTCCAGGAGGGGACACCCTTACTGTGATCCAGCTCTAGAGGTACAATGTGCAGATATCACCATAAGGCAAAGTAAAATGAAGCCCACACATTTGGACAAAGCAGACTGAGAGGAGCTAATCAGTCCTTAACAGGGAGACCATGCTTCCGGAGTCCACTTGGAGCCAGTTTCCACCAGCATCCACCCTGGGTTTATGCCCGCCCTAGAGTCCAGCAGGCCCAAAGATTCAAAAGACCCAATCCTACAGCCTCCAACAGCTACACAGCCTTCACCTCCTACCCATCCCAAACACCCAGCTTCACCCAGGCACCAAAGAGGACTCAGCCAGGCCTATCCCTGAAGAAGACAGCAGCGATGGTCCCATCTTAGAATCTCCCTGAACAAAGAGCACACACTGTGCCGATGAGAAAACAGAGGACCAGGACATGAAAGGGCTGGGCCAAGACCATTCAACTTCTCCTTTCCAGCTTCTCTTTTCATTCTTGAACCTCTCAGGATAGTTTTAGGGACAGGGAGAGCTGAGGGGACTAAGGTTGGCGGTACATCACTTGCCCAAGGTCCCACAGCAAGGAGGCCTATGTTCCAGCTCTGGGATGTTCCCCAGTTATCAACCCTTCAACTCAGGCCACCAGCCTGCACTGTGGCAGGCAGGCAAGCTGGGAAGAGCCTTAGATCAAAAGATAGATCTACACTTTTGTCCTAGCTTGGATAATCATGCTGGGTCTTTATGGCCTCATTTCCCCTATAGTGAACACAGAAGGTCTGAATAGATCAGGAATGAGAAACACAGCATATACAATAGTGTCTCATCCTCTGCCCATGGCAGACATTACTAATCTATCACCACACTCTTTCCAAAAAGTCAAGTCTGGACCTCAAAATGCTTTTTAGCACACTTCCAATCTGTGGGATTTGAGCTCAAGGCCAAAAGAGGACTGGATGATACCAGAGGAAGGAAGGGAAGAAGGAAAAAAAGATGTAATATTTACTGAACATCCACAGATTCAAGCCACTGGGATTATGTTAGCAGACTTAATTCTCACAAAGGATGCAATTGGAGGCCGAGGTTCACAGAGGCTGAGCACTTTGACTTTGGACTTTCAGCTGAGGATGAGGTTGGAATACAGGGGCAAGGCCAAGATAGCCGCTAGGTGAAGCTGGAGCTCCCCCTCCTCCCTTTGTCCTGTGAGGTACAAGTCCCATGCCCACTCCCAAGTTTCAGAAATTCAAACCCAGGAAGGGGCCTCAGCAGCCAAAAAAAGAAGGATCTCAGCTGATGTCTAGCACCTCCCCATATCTACTTACTGAGCATCTAATTTGTGTAAAGTACTTTATTTCTGTGTTTCAGGACAGCCTGGACCCGTGATTCACTATTCTACTTAGATGAAGAAACTGAGGCCCCACCAGAGGAAGTGCCCCCTCCCCCATGCAAAGGGAAACGAGCAGTTTCCCAGGGAGATAAAGGGGGTGGAGGGAGGAGGAGCAGAGGGGGAAGTCAAGGGCTGTGGGAACCCGAGAGAGTGAGGATCGGGGCCACAAGCAGAGGCAGGAAATGAGGCTCTGCTCAAAGCCCCAGAGCGGGGAGTGGGGCTTTCACAGGACCTCTGAGGCCTGCAGGGACCTAGGCAGCCCTAGGGAGGGCCCAGCACTGGGGCCTAGGCCTGGCCCTGTCACTTGAGAGACCCTGGGCAAGTGGCTTTTCCTCTCTCGGTCCTAGCATTTGCATCTGGAAAACATGCCCAAGCTCATCTCCTGCAGGCTCTCAAGAAGCAGAGCAGGGCTGGACTGGGCTCAGTCCTCACTTCTCTCACACAGAGACGGCTCCAGGAGGGCAGGGAGGGGCTCAAGGTCACCCAGCACATTGGTGACCTTAACTGCCAACGTCCTCTCCTGTACCAGCCCTTCAGAGTCAATGAGATCATCCATTCAAGGCTGTGACCACACAGCTGGCGAGGCCATAAGAAATGCCAATGGACCTGCCCAGTGTAACACGGCACAAAGTGGGGGTCCATTTGCTGAGAATCTACTGGTGCCAGGCACTGGGCACAGAGCCCTCTTTTAATCCTAACCTGGAAGATACCTGCTGCCCCATTTTCAAGTTGAAGAATCTAAGTCTATGCAAGGTACGGTGAATGACCCAAAGATACACAGCAAGTGGGATAATGAGAACTTGAACCCAGGCCCATCCAACTCTCAAGCACTTAATGTTACCATCTCTCTGGCTGACCCGTCCTGCTCCTCACCTCTCTCCCAGCTTCCCCCTACCCCCATCATCCTTCCCTAATCTCTGGCTCTTGGGCTTTCTGGCCTTCCTGCTGTTGAACTCCTACTTCATCTTAAAAGCCCAGCCTCACATGCCTTCTCCTCTTGAGACCTGGTTAGGCCCACCCACACATCCACTTCCACAGGTACCTGGTCAGCTCTGGCTTCCACTGCACCTCCAGCAGGCCTTCAAGAAGCTGAGTGGGGCTGGACTATGGCTGGCTCCTCAGTATGAGGATGTTCAGACAGAGGACACCACTCAGGCCCTGTGCAAAGATGGTGCCAAGCTCCTCCCCAAGGCCTGGGCCCCCCACCCGTTCCAGCCCTGCTGATAACAAGGCCTGGCTTTACCTCTCACTCCCTCCATTCTGTGTTCCAGCCTCAAGGCTTCCCCCGGGTTCCACACTCCTCCACTCAGGGCCTTTGCACGTGCACTCCCTGCGGCCCGGGCTGCCTTCCCCTAGCTCCATGCCTGGCCAACCCCCTCATGTTTCCTTCAGGGTTCCCCTGTTCCCAGCCCTATCTCTGAGCCCTTATCTCATCTGCCATTATATATTAATTTGTCTTGCAACTTGTTTGCTATTTAGCTCCAGAGTCAAACTTCTGGGAGGCTTGGAAGCTGATCACAGTTCCCCAGTGGACTGCCCACTGCCCACTACCCCAGGATCCCTGCGAAGTATCTGTGCAAGGGGAGAAAGATAAAAAAGCACAAGCTCCAGATCTTTGCTGCCTGGGCAGCTGCTCCCCTGTATTCAGGCACCACCTCCTGAAAGCCCTCCACACCGACGTGCCGCAACACTGCTCAGCCGCGCTCAAGCTTCTGTATAGAAGATGCTCAGTGCTCTGTCATCAGGTGCTGGCATCTAGGCAAGTCTGGGGGAACAAGGCCAGCTAAGGACCAGGACTCTGAGTGGGAAGGGGTCTGTCCGAAGCCACTGAGCCATGTCCTTTCCCCGCCCATGGGTGACGATCAGGGAGGAAGCCAAAGCAAGAGCCAGGCTGTAGGCTGGGGACAGCTCACGGCCCCAAGAGAAGCCACGGAGCAGGCACAGACAGTGGGTCTGGGAGAGGCAGGCCCCAGCCATGCCGGGATGGGAGGCTGACACGGGGTCCCGGGGCCCCCGGAGGGAAAGGCTCTCCTGGCAGAGATCTGATCAGGCCCAGGGCTGCACCTGAGGGCCAAGGCAGGCAGTCAGCTGAGAGAGGTGACACACAGTAAGTCACTTCCCAGGGTGGAAACACCACATCACTACAGCACACACATACCACATCCCCAGAAAGGCCTGACGCCTTCCATCAATCACGCAGCCTCTGACACAGCTGTGGGCCTGTTCCATCCCGGGCAACCATCGATACCCAAGAGGGGTTCAAGGGCAGTCAGGCTGCACGGGGCCTCTGACATCTAGGTGCCAACCCAGCTTCCTACTGTGTAGCCTTGGTGAAGTCCTTTCCCTTCTCTGAGCAGTAAGATGAGGACAGACAAGAGCTCCTACTCTAGGTGTTCAGGAGCTATTTTTACTATTGCTCCATTTTAGACTTGGCAAAACTGAGGCCAGCAGGAGCAGTGAGTTGCCTAGGGTCACATGGATGTGGGTGTCAGGGTGGTGCCGCAGCTGTTTCTTTTTCAAAGGGTTCTAGGGCACCTTTCTGGGCACTAACCCACCCTCTTCTGAAAAGGAGCTCCAGTGTAGCCAGCAGCCTCACACCCTCCCCACTTTGGGCAATTCAGCCGGCACAGGACTCATTTACTGAGCACTGTACCTGCCTTAGCTGCATAAACACGCTGAATTTTCACCTGAGGAGCCCCATTCTACATATGCGGACTCCAAGGGGTAGTCCCTTGGCCAGTCATCCAGAAAAACGGGAAGCAGAGGTTTCTCCTTCAGTTCACCTCTCTGGGGCAGGGCCAAGCCTGGCCCACCCTGGAAACCAAGTCTGATCTCAGCTGCATTGTGGTGACCCAAGGACCCCAGTTGCATACAGGCCATGAGGCTCAGCCTTGCCCAGGGCCCCACAAGCCCCTGCGTCCACTCTTCAGTCCAGTCTGACTGAAGAACCCAGGGGCCCTGTGCATTTCCCACAGGTGTGCCCCTTCCACTCACCCCACCCTTGACCCGCTCAGAGGTACCCCCAGCCACCTACACTGGACTGGCATGGCTCAGAAAAGACAAGCTGTGTCTGAGAACACACAGGATGGCAAGTGGTGGCCAGGTGGGACTCAAACTCGTCCACAGCCCGTGTCCAGGTAAGCAAGTGGACCTGGTTTGGTTGCAAAGCCCAAAACTTTTGCCAACTTCTGAGCCGCCGTTTGCTGGGCCTGCTCAGGGGCGGGGCTGGGGGCTGTGTGGACCAAGCGCAATGTGGCCCAATCCCTTCCAGGCCAGCAACCAGGCCGAACCGAGGCTCCACGAGGGAAAGGAGATCCCGGCAACCGAGCCGGCGCCCCCACCCCAGTGCCCCTCGGAGTGCTCGGCCGTCGCCCCCACCTCTCCCTGGGGCGGGGGGCGCCTGGCCGGGCAGCCGCAGCCAGAGGCGACGCCGATTGGCTCAGATTTCGGATTTGGCCTAGACCCGGCCGGGGCTCGGCCGGGCTCTCCCGCGTCTCAGCCGGCCGGGAGGAGGAGGCGAACCAGAGGGGGGTCCCCGCGCGGCTGGGACCCCGGCGCTCTCCGCCCAGCCCCCTCCCCCCGCGGCATCACAACAAAAGGCCGCGCCGGGCAGGTCCCCCCGAGCCGCCCAGCGCTGGGGATCGCGGCTCGGCCCAGCGGGTGCGCGGTGGAGAGTGGACAGGAGCCCCGCGGGCCCGCGATCGGGCGCCGGAGGCCTCGGGGCGCGGCTCCCCTGCCGACCCGGCCTGGGCCGCGGGGGCGGGGGCGCTCACCTGGGGGGGCGCTCACCTGGGCGGCGGGCGCGGGCGGGCGGGCGCACCGGCGGTGGGCGCGGGAGGGCAAACCCGGACGGCCAGCGGCGGGCAGACGACGGCCTCGCCGCTCCGGCTCCCGGGCCGGAATGGATTCCCGGCAGGGAGAGACAGACCGAGAGAGAAAGGGAGGAGGAGGAGGAGGAGGAGGCGGCGGCGGCCGGGGAGGGGAAGAGGAGGGAGGGGAAGAGGAGGGAGGGAGCGCGCGAGCAGGAGGAGGGGCCCGGCAGGCGGCCGGGAGGAGGAGGAAGGAGGAAGCGCGCGGACACGGATTCCCAACCGGTGACCTGGGACAGAACCAGCGCGGCTAGTGCTTGGGGTCCGAGGGGCGTGGCCCCATAAGAAGCCACGCCCCGCCACGGCCCTGAGAGCTCCCAGCCCCCGGGCCCCATCCCGCCCCAGGCCAAAATACCCTGGCGCTGCCCCTCTATCCCCCATCCACCTCTCCCGCAATTGTGAACCAATGGAATGCTCACCCCTTACAGGCGATATGCTAGGAGATTCAGGTCGACTTTAGGATTTAACATCCTAACAACCTGGGCTAGGTGACCTGTGATTATTTCCGTTTTACAGATAGAGAAACCGAGTCATTGCCAAGCGCCATACTTCAGACCCTGGCCTTGAGTGTCTCAAAATGGGAACTTGGGCAGAAGGGACAGTGTGGAAGGAGCAATTATTTTCATCCATATATCTTCATCTTAAGTGAATAAGAAGATGTATTATAAGGACCATGCTGCTGAGGAGGGGGATATTTAAGCGGCAAGCAGGCTTCCCAGTAAATGAAGAGGCTACCTACAGACCCAGCAGAGCAGGAAGTACAGCAGGAAAAGTAGAGCGCTGAGGAAATTCTGCTCTGTGCCTCAAAGACTGTCCCCCCACCTCCTGGCCCAAGCTCCCGATCTGCCCTATGGGGGTGGGCACCCCACACTTGGCTCTGCACCTGTCCCCTGAAATCAGGTCACCATTAAAGGTGGACCTGAAACAAAAAAAAGCCAGGCGTGGTGGCGCACGCCTGTAATCCCAGCACTGCGGAGGCTAAGGCAGGAGGATCATTGCGAGTTCGAGACCAGCCTGGGCTACAAAGTGAGTTCAAGCCTAGCCAAACTGCGTAAAGAGACCCTGTCTTAAAAAGAGAGAGAAAAAAAAGGTGGACCTGAAGCCAGCGTTAAATGCCACCACCGCTTCCATGTCCCTTCTTTGAAAGTGCTTCTAGGGGCTGGGGATATAGCTCAGTGGAATAAGCGCCTGACTAGCAAGCGCAGGGTCCTGAGTTCAATCCCCAGTACCGCCAAAAAAAAAAAAAAAAGTGCTTCTATCTCACAGATGAAAAACTGAGGCCCAGCCAGATCCAAATGGCTCCAGCCTGGGCTTCTTCTCCCTGAACAGCTGCCCTTGCTCAGAGGAGCTGTGAAGGACATCATCCTAGAATGTGAGTGGCAAAAGCCTCAGGGCACAATGTGCCTCTGAGGCAGCCAGGAAGGAGCAAGCCCTTGAGCCTGGCAGATCTGGGTTCACATCTAGGCCAGTTGCCACCCTGCTGTGCCTTGGACAAATCCACCAGCTTCTCCAGTCCAGTCCTCTCTCTCTGTAAAACAGCAGTAAACTGGCCACATAAGATTCCTGGAAAGGCCAAACTGGAAGGTGTGAAGGTGGCCAGGATGTATCTTCTGAGGAGACCTGGAGGCCAGAGGAGGAAGGGGCTGCTGGAGGTTCCCCGAAAGTTACAGCACTGGAAGCCAGATGGGCAGGTAAAAGGACTGTACTGTTCGCAAGGCTGGTTTAAAAATTAACCACAGCTTCCCAGGACTCAGGGCAGCCTAGCTGGAGAAGCAGGTTCCACAGCCCTCGTTCACTCCCGCATTAGCTCCTTGACTGTCTCAGAGGCTTTAGTGACCACACTGCTCTGGGGACTTGGGGAGGAAGTTAGGATTCTTCCCTTCTTACCCAACTTGTGAGAACTGATTGTGCTTATCTGTTCTGAATGCCACGCTGGCACGGAGAGAGTATTTGTACCTTGGAAAGTAGTGAATGCTACAAATCAAGCCTTCATTCTTCCTTCCGGAGAGCTTGCTGTTTAAATATCTCCACTGTATTCCTAAATCCATCTCTAGGAGTTCATCAGTTTTCTAGAGCTAGGATGATAGCTGAGAAGCACAGACTATAGTAGTGGTTCATGCCTGTAACTCCAGCACTTGGGAGGCTGAGGCAGGAGGATCACTGCAAGGTTTAGGCTAACCTAGGCTACACAGAGAACTCAAGGCCAAGCTGAACTACATAGTGAGATCCTGTCTCAAAAAACAAACAACAAAAAAGCACAAACCATGTGTGGTGGCCCTGCAATCCCAGCACTCAGGAGGCTGAGGCAGGAGGATTGTTGAATGATTGAGACCAGCCTGTGCTACAAAGTGAGCTCAAGGCCAGCCTGAACTGCATAGGGAGACCCTGTCTCAAAAAAAACAAAACAAAACAAAAAAGCACAGACTGTGGACCTATAGGCCCAGCTTAAGACTCAACTCTGCCATTCCCAGATATGTGACCCGGAGCATGACATTTCTCTGAGCCTCAGTATGCCAAAGACAGGAAGTGAGGTGGCATATGGTATGAGTGAGCTCTTGTTCATACCCCTGAACCATCCTATCGTGGGAGAAAGGCAATGGAGAAGCACTGGCCCTGTAGGCACGGATGTCACTTTCCACCTAGACTGCTGCTGGCTCTGAGCATCTGGCTCAGAGGCTGAGCGCCTCAGGAAGATGTGGCCAGCACGGTGGTTTCACGGCTCAGTGCTCATGCTCTTGAAGGTCTCTTTATTTTTAACCACCCCCCTGGGCCTTTGCTTAGGCAGGGACCCCTGGTAGCAGTGCCCACCTCTTCTACCCTTCATCTACTGTCATCTTCTCAACCTTCCCCAGCCTTCAGGGTTCTGGGTAAACACCACCTCCTCCAGGACATGCTTCTCGACACACCCCTGATGGAAGCACAGCCCAGGTCCATTCTGGGTGTGTCTGCCCCACCTTGAGGGTACAGACCATGGCTTGGCCCTTGCCCAGCACAGACCAGGTGCCAGCTGGTTGGGGGAAAATACACAGACTTGGGATCTACAGACAAGAGTTCAAATTCCAACCCTGCCCTTCTCTGGCTGTGTGGCCCTGCCTCTCTGGTACTGGGTAGACTCATCATTTCTATGTGTGGTAAACCCCGTTAGCTTCCAGGATTAACTATAGGAAGAGTTGCTGGTCTGGGCTGGTGGATGAGTGATTCTGTGCATTGTTTTGCTTAAAACATTCTATTAGCTGCATGCCTATAATCCCAGCCCCCAAGAGGCTGAGGCAGGAGGATCACTGAGAGATGAAGGCCAGCCTGTGCTATATCGTGAGTTCCAAGTCAGCCTGAACTACATAGCAAGATCCTGTCTCACAAAAACAAAGCAAGATATTCTGTTAGTGAAACAGAAACCTTTTGCTTCGATCACTCCTCACTATTAACAGACAGGGCCAGCCCTGGCCCACCAACAGGGACCCTCTCCCAACTCATGGTACTAGCAGGTAGGGATGCTATTAACGTGGATGCTGTTGAGGTAGAGCACATTGGAGGTATACAGGCCTCTGTCTCCAGAATTCATCTTTTCTCTTCTGCCAGGTCAAAGCTAAAAGTGAGGGCAGGAGGGGAGCAGGTCACAGGAAGCCAGGCCCCCCATGACTGGCAGTGAATCGCAAACCAGAGCTGTCTCGAGCCATAGGATCAGGGGCACTGGCCACATTTCACCCATTGCCCCGGTAGTGGTAGCCAATCTGCTGCGCCCAGCTCCAGCCCTGCTTATTCTTGAAACAGAGTCTGGGAAGCCAAACCCATCCCAGGCACTCTGGGAAAATCCGGCCTGGCCCTGCTGTTCGCCACATGGCTTGCTGCGAGTCTGTTTGAAACCACCAGACTCAGTATTCAGGACTTAGGACTGCACTTCACAGTTTACACAGAGATGTCCCGACCCGCCTCATGCAACTACAGGCCCTGGTGTCCGTCCCTGTGATACTCACTGAGCAGCTAGGGATGCTGTGGTAAGCAAAGCAGACCTGGTACCCATTTGCAGGAGGCAGGTGGCAAGACAGGGAGGGGGTGGTTGGTTACCCAGGAGGGAAGTGGGCTCTGCAGAGAGGTTGCAAAGGGCCGCTGAAACATGAGCAGGCTCATGCTAATAGAGCAGGACACAGTGGGGGGGCTGGGAAATAGGAATGGTGGCTAAGTGCCCCAAGGGTCCTTGGGCCTCTCTGTGCCTGAGGGGAAATGAGCAGAGGCCTCAAGCCTGGCCTCCTCCTGGCAACGACTGGGGGACCCTGGGTGTGGCAGTCAAGGAGGTGGGGAATGTGACTGGGGGACCCTGGGCGTGGCAGTCAAGGAGGTGGGGAATGTGTCGGAGATTGGGATGGGGGTTGCGTCAGAGGCCTCCATGGTGATGGCAACCCTGGCTGAGCCCCAGCAGGGATCCAACCTGGGCGGAGGGCCTGGCTGCCAGGATGCGTGTGCATGGGCACAGACCTGTGCTGGGGCAGGAGGCCAAGAAGCCTGCCCAAAAGCCTAAGCCTGAGACGTGGGGAAGCATTCCTGGCCACATTTGAGTCAGAGAAGAGCTAACTGCAGGCGAGCTCATCCTTCTCAGAGGCCAGCTACCAAGAGAGGTGAGCAGCCTCC
Organism: Dinomys branickii; assembly: GCA_004027595.1. NCBI lineage: Eukaryota > Metazoa > Chordata > Mammalia > Rodentia > Dinomyidae > Dinomys > Dinomys branickii. Next base: position 104,788 of record PVLD010001407.1, on the reverse strand, counting down.
AGCAGGTCACCTGTCCAGTCACCCAGGAAGGGGGAAGTGTGCTCATGTACAGCTGGCGCTAACCACTGGGCCCAAGCCAGCAGGACCCAAGTTCTCACAGTTTCCCTGGAGCCAGGTCACAGGTCAGAAACCTGAGGTCAAGTGTGTTTCTTCCCAGCCCAGAGTCTGTAGACATGCAAGGCCACACACAGAAAGAGCCTGCCTTGCCCTTGTGAAATGGGAGCTGGGTGCCACCCCCAGTTCAGATGAAGGCCATGTGCCAAACACTCAGTACTCACCACATCACTCCCTCTGGGCACAGGAGCAGCCCAGGGAGCGCAGACACCCACCTCCCAAGTTCCCAAAGCATCAGGGCCCAGCAGGGCAGCCCCCTCCAACCCAAGCCTCCTTCCGCCAGGTCCCAGCATGTCTGTGAGGACAGATGAAAGGAGTCAGGGCCCTTGATCTGCCTGGCCTGACCAGAGAGCAGAGGGCCGGCCAGAAATCTGCAGCCAGAGCTGTGAGCCCACAAATCAGAGAGGCTGAGACCTGCTGAGCAGAGGAGACCATGCAACCAGAGGGCTCAGCAGATACTTACAAAATTAACCATGGTCACAGCTCACAGGCACTGTGTGTGCAGTCTCCTGAGCAGTGCCCTGTCCTCAGGGCTCTCAGCATAGCATCTCATTTATTCTTCCCAACACTACGAGGAAGGAGATGCCTCTGTCCCCACTATGTAGAATAGAAGCCTGGGGCTCCAAGAGGTGATGCCACAGTGTACAGAAGGATGAGATCTTGAATTCAAACCCAAGCACAACTGAAGCTCACCTGAATCAGGACCCCAAGGCCACAGTCCTGCCCCTGCCCAGACATCCTGTGGGTCCCAAGGCTTTCTACCTTTCAGAGCCAAGGAGAGGCCAGAGCCACAGCACCCCTCTCACTGGGCACTCCCTGCCAGGTCTCCACCTCCTGAGCTCCCAGGCCATGAGAAGACAGGCTGGGGCAGTGTTCGGGGTGGACTGTGAAAACAGATACTACAGAAGGAAAACTGTTTCTGTTACACTGGCCCTCGGGAAGGGGAGCCTAAGCCTCCATCCCAGGCATGGGGTGAGTGGGCGTGGGATAGGTCAGAGGAGTAACTACCTACAGAGGGGAGAAAGTTGACAGGTACAGTACCTCCTCCACACGGGGACCATGGCGACACCACAGCTCTCATTCATCTCCGTATCATGTCCCCTTGACATGGTGAGACAAGTCCAAACCCAGTCTACCTGTGAGAAAACCTCGAGACAAATTCCAAATGAGGTGCATTCCATAGCATATCTATATTTTCCAAAACTGTCCAGGCCATCTATAGTGGATTGACAACTGGTGGCCAACTTATAACCCCCAGCTTAAATGAGTAAGCGTGGTGCTTGGTACAGGAGGCCCATCTGGGGACTGTTGACAGCAGTATAAAAGGCAGAACTGGAGAAGTTAGGCTGCTGGGAGTGGAGAAAGGCTTTTGGGAGCTGGTGGAAGCTTTAAGGAGCTGTTGGTTGTTTCGGAGGAGCTCGTCACGCTGGCTTTCCTGGTGAGCTTGGCTGTTTTCATCCTTTGAGGAGCTCGGGACCTTGTTAGCACTGAGAATAGCTTCGTTTCACTTTGGGAGAGTTCTGGTCCTCACCTTGAGCATCACTTCCTGGCTCCGGAGGGGAAGATGGTGCACTGCCAGTCTGAGTGGCTTGATGCATTGGCTTTCCTGATGGGAACTCAGCTGTCTTCACCACTGAAGGAGCTTGGGCTCTCGCTGTTGCTGAAGACGGCTGTGGTACTTTTCGGGGGAGCTCTGGTTCTTATTTTGAGCATCACTTCCTGGCTCCAGTGCAGATCCCTCAGCCCACTGGCACAGATCCTTCATCCTGCTGGCACAGACTTTCTAGCTTCCACCACTGACCTTTGGGCCTTCCCAGGCAGATCCGTGAAACAGGCCTGCATGAGATATTGTTATGGGCTCTGGGCCTCTAGTTGGACTTGTGGGAGGCACTGTTATGAGCTTTAGGTCTTCAGCTGGACTCATGCAGGACATTGCCATGGGATCCAGGTCTTTGGCTAAATTCCTTGGTCTTAGTGTATGGACGGACTTTCTGCACTCTCTTGTATATTATTCTTTGGGTAACTATTATAAATAATTTTTAAAAATATGTGTCCTGTATTATACTGTTTCACCTTGCAAAATAAGCAAGCAAACCAATATACCATCAAAAACAAGGAAGGTCCAAGAAGCCATCACAGCCACAAGGAACCTGAAAGGACATGATTCTGTGATAGAATAAAGACAATGGGAAGCTGGGAGCAATGGTGCACACCTGTAATCCAAGCACTCAGGGAGGCTGAGGCAGGAATATTCCAAGTTTGAGGCCAGCTTGGGATATACAGCAAATTTAAGGCCAGCTTAACTTCTTACCAAGACTCCATCTAAAACACACACACACACACACACACACACACACACACAATCACAACCACACATTCACACACACACACACACATACACACAATCAGACAACCACACATTCACACACACACACACAACCACACAAGCACACACTGGGGAAACACTAGGGAAGCCTCAATAAAGTACAGACTTTTAGTAAGGTATCAGTTAAAGGGAGGGTAGGAGCAGGGAATCGAAACACAATAACGCATCCTATGGGTTAATTTATTAAGACATGGACCACACTGTTACAGATGCTAACAAGGGTGCGTGAGTGTGGAGGGTATGGCACGGTCTGTCCTAGAGCAGGCTTGTCTGACCCATGGCTCTACGTGGCTTTGGACAGCTAGTAATACGGCCCCACAATGCCATGAACTTTTAACATGATGCCGTGGATTCTTAGCATTATTTCTCTTGGCTTGATCACATGGTCCTCGAGTGTGGAGTGTGTAAGCAACAACACAAGACTGTGTAGGGGACAGCACAGTGCAGGGCTAACTCCACCTCCTGTGTCTGCCGCACACAGTGGAGCTGAGGCCTATGTACCAAACATTACTGAGATGTGTGACTTGACAAGTACAATGCAGTGATTATAGCAACAGGATTTCCACCTGCCTGCGTACATGTGCCTGTGAAGATAGCTGTTTATTGTTACTAAACAGACATAAAAGTTTTCTAATTTAATCATTCAACTTGGGCTTGTGTTATTTCATAAATTAATTTGATAAGCTAAAATATTTTAAAAGGCAGTTTTGTTATTTATATACACGATATTACACATTTTATAGATGGCTCATAACAATTTCTCTCCACTCAGTGTGGCCCAGGCAAGCCAAAAGGTTGGATGCCTGTGTTCTATAGCAAAAGACATAATTTTAGGACAGAGAAGAAACTAAAAGAGCTGTCTCTAAACATTTCCTTCTAATGGTAGGAAACTGAGGACCAGAGACTAGAAGTGACTTGCCCAAGGTCACCCTGCAGGTTTATGATGGCACCTAGACCAGGCTCAAGATTGTCATGAGGATCTATGACCTGCCTCCTGGATCCTCAGTACAATGAAATTTGTCCATGGTCAGGACCTCATCTGGGCCAGGTCTCCATGGACACAGCCCTTCCTAGCTAGACGAGGAAACAGACCCTGAAACAGCCTGAGCAGGAGGCCAGAGAGCCAGGAGTTTCCACGTCTTGGGGGCCCAGCCTGTTCGCTATTTCTTGGGTGACTTTCTGAGCCCAGCTGGGAGGATACAGTAAGGTGTTAGACTGTGAGGACAGGTGCAGAGTGAGCGCTCAATAAACAGTGAGTCTTTTGGGGGGTTGGTGCTGGGGATAGAACCCAGGCACTCACATGTTAAACAGGCATTGTACTGCTGATTATGCCCCCAGACCCTCTTTTTATTTTTAAGTGTGTGCTTTCTGCTGCAGAAACTCAGAGGGGAAGCATTTGTCGATATACATACAAAGGCAGGGGATTCTCAGACACCTTCCTAGATAAGGGATATTTGGGTTGGGTCTTGAAGCACGGGAAGAAGTTTGCCAGAAATGAATAAGATGGAAACTGCAGTCCCACCCTCCAGAGCTCACAGTCTGGTCTCCAAAGGAGAAGACACATCAGGCCCACTTTCCCAGGGGATCCTACATGACTGACCTACTCTGTTTCTTGGCCGTGACACCTCCTTCCTGGACTCAGGTTCCCAGAGCCAATGTGCAGAAGCAGCAGGGGCCAGGCAGGGGTGGGGGCGACACCAGGGCTGCACCAACTCCAGGGCTGTCAGGAGGGAAGCCAAGCCCTGCCTCCCACTCACCAGCTGAGTGCGGCTGGTGCACTTCCTCCTTCTGCTGGCTCTCGGGAATTACCCAGGCTGCTGGGGGAGGGGGCTGCCCCTAGTCCTGCGCCTCTTTGGGCCTCCTCTGGCCACTCCCAGGCCTCTGTCTGGTGGCTCTTCCCAGAGTTCCACACTGCCCTCATTGCGGCTTCCTTCCTGCCTCCGTACATCTGCCCACACTGAATCATCCGCTCCTCTCTGCTGGCCAAACCCCACTCACCATCCTCCTCAACCTGTCAGAGACTCCTGAAGTCTTCAGGAGCCCTCCTCCTTGTCCATTCACACTTCCCGTGTGTCAGGTGCTCTCCAGACTGGGGCTAGATGTGGCAGTGAGGGAACTGGCCCAGCCCCTGCCCTTTGGAGCTTAGGCCTCTAATCCCTATGTCCTGTGCAGGCCTTGTTCATGCCCTAGGTGAGCAGCTGGAGTCGGAGTCCCTGTCCTGTGCATCCTCTTCACAGTATGGCCTTGGGCAAGTCCCTTCCCTCTGTGCCCAGCACTGTGTCCGTGACTGTGCAGGAAGGGGTGCCCTATCCAGTGCCTTAGGGAGAGGGGTGGCAAGGACTGACCCTCCTTGCTTTGCCCGCCCCACTATACTTCCACCCAAATCTAGTTTCTTCCGAGTGGAATACACACACGGGGCTCTGATTCTTCAGAATTTTTGTGCAGAAACAAATAGGGGAGACCATGAAGGGGAAATGCCCAGGTGGCTAAACAGCATGGTTAAAAGTAGCTGCTGAGACATGGGGTTGAATCCTGCCCAGATAGCTGTGTGGGCTTGGGTGAGTCATTTAACCCGCCAATCCTTGCTGCTCCTGTGTGTTTATTGGGGATGACTGTGTGCACCTATGTGCAAGACCATGTGAGCAACTCCCCTTGAAAGAAGAGAAATTATCTCCATTTTGACTAAATCTGGCCCTATTTCCACATATTGATATGTACAGAGCTGGCCAGGACTTTTCCTTATCCCTTCAATTGGCTTTAAGCAATACAAATCAGTCCAGCCTAGGGGACAGGGCAGTGTTACCCTGCCTCCCTAGCTCGCAAATAAACGTGTGTGAGCCAAGCAGGATGGAGAGCCATGCTCCATGCTGTTGGCTGGGCTGGGATCAAGCCTTGGGATAAAGGGCTGTGACTTCCCACGGCATTAAAGATTACACATCAGAGCTGAAGTATCGACCCCAGAACATTAGATGCCATCTCAGTTGTGTTCCTGCATCTCCTTCTCTCTGCACATGGCAGAGGTGATTTAGGGCCTCCTGCCTACCCCCGCTCACAGCACAAACATACTTCCTGCCCTTCTCATAGTCACTCATCCTCAAGCCATTCCTTTCTTCACGAATTAATAAAACCCACATTCAGCCCTGGGTCAAGGCCTTTATTCCAGTTAACCACCCTCGTAGCAGGACTCAGGATGCCCTTGGCTCCCTACCATTTGGGATATATAATTGTGTCTTTAAGCTGTGGGTTGCATTGGGAGTGGCAGATTGGAATTAACTCACTAGAATTTCAATAACTTTCCCATGGGATTACAAATATAAATTTCATGTACTGCAACAAGGACTGAGAAGGAGACTCTCAATACACTATGCTTGGTGATGAACATGATATACACATGCTCAGTGTAGCCAACCTAAGATCTTGTCCATAGAGTGGACAGCTATCACAGCTTTAAAATGAATGATGCAGCTAGGCACAGTGACGCACACCTATGACCCCGGAACTGTGGGAGGCTAAGGCAGGAGGATTGCAAATTTAAGCCCAGCCTGGGCAACTTAGCAAGATCATCTCAGCCAGGCATGGTGGCGCACACCTGTAATCCCAGCACTGGGGAGGCTGAGCAGGAGGATCGTTGCGAGTTCAAGACCAGCCTGGGCTACAAAGTGACCTCGAGGCCAGCCAGAACTATGCAACAAGACCCTGTCTCAAAAAAGACCATCTCAAAATAAAAACTATGAAAGACCTGGGGGTGCAGTACAGTATGAGAGCACTGGGCTTAATCCCCAATACCACAGAAAACAAAAAGGAGGAAGAAGAGAGAGAGAGAGAGAGAATTCATGTAATAGTAAAAGATTTATATGTAGCTGGGTGTGGTGGCGCATGCCCATAATCCCAGCACTTGGGAAGCTGAGGCAGGAGGATCATTGCAAGTTTGAGACCAGCCTGGGCTACAAAGTGAGCTCAAGTCCAGCCTGAACTGCATAGTGAGACCCTGTCTCAAAAAGACAAAAAAAAAAAAAAAGAAAGAAAGAAAAAGATTTACATGTAGTAGGGTTAATTATATAACCACATTTAAGAAATGGCAAGGGAAAAAATAGAAGGGTTAAACATTACCATATAACTAGCAGTTGTCCTGGGGATGAAGGGTCAGAGAGGAGCTTAATAATTTTTTCCTTTGTGCTTGTCTTAATAAGTTTTCTACAGCAAGCTCTGGTTACTTGGGCAATAGAAAACAATGAAGTTATTCTCCAAGTGCCATCCAGCTCCTCTGATCACAGGCAGTCTTTGCTCCCTAGCTGGTCTGATGTCTCAGCACAAGGCCTGAGCACAGGGCCTCCCAGCCCAGCCTGCCTAGGGCCAAAGTCCTTGAAGGTGGCTGGTTGCACACCTGGCCTTTCGCCACCCCTGGGTGGCCTTCCCAGGCACAGCTGCTAGGATACTGGGTTGTAGTTCAGCTCCTTTTGCTCCTGTCCCAGTCCAGCCTGATGAGGAAGAGAGACCCCTGGGGGAAGTTCTCTCCCATGATGTTCTGGGACTCAGCTTTTCCTCTTCCCTCTGGCCTTGGCTCACCCTGTCTACCTCCCACACCCAGGGCAGAGGGCTGCTTTCCCCGGGCCTGCAGACACAACCAGGGTCAGCCCAGGAGGTGCCTGTTGTCTGATGGCCTCACCTGGACTTATCTTCTCTCGGCAGAGCCCAAGACAAGACCTCCTTGGGGAGGTAACCCGGGCAGCCAGAATTAGGGGGCAGAAAGAACAGGAAGGAAAAAAGCCAACATAAATCACATTGTGAAGTCAGCACTGTAGGCCTTAGGAGGGAAATCTCAGAAGCGGCTGTCTTCCCAGCCTCACCCCAGAGCTGCCTCCCCAGACCCACCTCTCTCAGGGGCTCTGGGCCCCTCTGACCTATTGTGTACAGCCCTCTGCCTTCATCCTGCCTCCTCCTGTATCCTAGGCTTTCAGAAATTGGTCAGAATACTGGCCCCGACCTTCCTGTCACCCCATGCCCAAGACTACCTGCACCCGCCCACCACACCCTCCCGTGTCCTACCCCTACGCTCAGCCAGACCCCACGCCAATTTACCCAACCACGGTCCTCACATGCCCCTTTCCAACCTCAGCTCTGGCCTACCATGGTGGCATCTGCCTGTCACCTCAGCTACTGGGAAGCGGGGGCAGTGAGTGACAGGTGAGGCAGGAGGATTGAATGTTTGAGGCCAACCTGAGCTACTTAGCAAGACCCTGTCTCACAACAAACAAAAACTAAAAATAAAAATAAAAAGGGCTGGGGATACTGCTTAGTAGCATTGTGCTTGCCTAGCATGTTCCAGGCCCTGGGTTCAATCCTCAGACCCGCCAAAAAAACCAAAACAAAACTAAAACCACAAGTCTGGTCCTTCAGCAGCTTCCTGGGCTCAAGCCGAAGCCCACCCTTAAGAGGCCACGTGGGGGCCAAGCCTGCCTCCCCAGTCCCATCGCAAGTTTCCCCCAGGGCTAAAAACTGGCCACGCCCATCCTGCTGCAGTCTCACCCTCTGCCTTTGCCCTCGCTTCCTCTCTGCCAGGAGGGGATCCTGGCTTCTCTTCCTTGTTAGCACCTGTTCTTGGAGTCCTCCCTGGCGAAAGCCTCCACCTGCATCTGTAACCTTCCAGTAAGTGATACCAACTGTAACCCACCCTTTGCCCCCTCCTCTCCCACAAGCCAAGAGCACCAGGAGTGGAGGTGGCCCGGCACTGCGCAGAGGAGGGCTTGACACTGACCAGGCTTGTTGGGACAGGAACCCCAGGCCCGGATTCCCCAGGCTGGTGGGAGCAGTGCCAGGCAAACACTGCCCTCGCCTGAGGCTAGTGCATTAGCTCTGGCTTCCAGAGCAGGAACCCAGCCAGCCACCCACCCAGAGTCACGCCCAGCATCTGGCCTCACCTTCTCCCTGTGCCCCTGCCAACTCAGGGAGGGGCTCAGGGCAGAACCCCCTAGAGGAGCCAGGAGGGAACCCAGCCCCTGCACTGGCCCAGGCTACACCCACCTGGGACCACAGGCCCTGGCTGGGACCTTCTCCATCCAGATGGTTGGACTTAGGGAGGCTCCTCCTCACAGCCTGAATTTGAACCAGACCTCCTGCCATTTGCGGTCTGTGCTCCACTTTCCACCACTGCTGCCTCCCAACAATTAAACACAGTTAATCATCCAATAGTTAAATCAACTCCCTGGGCCTCAGTCTTGCTCCCCTGCTGCCTTCCCAGGCCTGGAGTTGTTTCCAGAGCCTTGGGCAGGGCTGTTTGACTCCATTCAACTCAGCAAACACATGCGGAGCACTCTGCCAACAAGAGGACTCTTGCCCTTGAGGAGTACAGAGTGAGGCAGGGCCAGTCTGGGCAGCCTCCACCTTGGGCCAAGGCTGGAAGGAGAATCCTTCACCAGCCAGGCCAGTCTACTTGCCAGGTACTGGAAACTCCAGGTCCAAAGAGGCTGCAGAACTTCCCTGAGGTCACAGAGCCCAGGGCTGGAGATCTTGCTGAGGTCTTGGGGGTAGAAGCATGTAGTGGGTGTCCAGGCGGAGGCATACTGGCTAATAAAATGCACATAGCTCCTGTCTTCATAGAGTTCACAGGCTGGTCTGAGAGGTGGTCAAGAAAGCAGAGCACGTATGTACTGATGCAGAAAGACAGATTGTCCTGAGTACTAGGATGGGATTAAACGGGCAATGGGGATGGGGGTGAGCATCTCTGAGGACAGGAACCACGGGGGATCCCCTGAGAGAGGAACTTTAGCTGAGCCTTGAACACTGGGAAAGAGCCCCTGTGGCATTCAGGCAAAGATCCCCAGGGATCGCTGGCTTAGATGGATCTGGTGAAGACGCCATAGGGCGCAGAGCAGTGGGAGATGGAACTGGGGTCCTTAGCAGGGGCTGGAGCCACCTGGGCTGTGAGCCAGGGCCGAGCTTGGAGCTCCTGAGGATGGTAAGGGAGGATGTGGGGGGTTGTGACATGATCTGGGGTCTGTTTCTGAGAGACCCCGCTGGCAGCCCCCTGGAGGGACTGATGGAGGTGCCCAGGGTCAGGAAGGATAGCAAGGAGGCTGGAAGTCTTCCCGGGTGGGGTGAAAGGGGCTCAGGCCTGGCAGGGGAGGTGGCAAGAGTGACTGACTTGCGTACACTGGGAGGAAGCACCCACAGTCCTTGCTGACAGATCAGCAGGGAGCGTGGGTGCTCAGAGAGGGTGGACGTGGGACTGACTATCCAGTTTCCGGGTGAGTGGAAGGAGCTGCTAATTACTGAGATGGAGAAGTCTGGGGAGGAGCCCACTGAGGGGAAAAAGTCACAGGTTCAATTTTAGCCAAGTTATAAAGGTCATAGAATTAGATATTCATGGAGATGTTGGAAAAAGTAATAATTTAACCAACCTTCATTGAACGCATTACACCGGGTGTTAAGTGCTTCATGTATTAGTTCATTTAATCCCTTCACCCATCCCTTGGGAAAAGTACCATTATCATTCGCATTTTCACAGATGAGGAAACAGACTCAGAATGAGATGTACGTGGAGGAGAAGAAAACCAGCAGAGCGCCAGGAGCCCTTGGGCCTAACAGATCTTTGAAAGAGGCCTGCGTGGGAGGTCCTCCCAGAAGGATTTCCTCTGGGTCAGATGCTGGTGGGAGGCCACATGAGGTCAGGCAGGGTGAGAGGTGTCCAGAAGACTGAGCCACAGAGCAGCAGGAGCTGACCGCAGGGAAAGGCCGGAGCAGCCAGGCAGCAGGTGGTCCAGTAGGGTGGGGAGGCAGTGCAGAAAGCAAGCGGCCTTCTACTTTTCAGGAGGGAGGGTGGGGTGACAGCAAGACTCGAGGGGACTGGAGGGCCAGGGATGCTGTCCTGCCCATCTGGGGCCAGAGACTCTAGCAATTTGCCAGATAGACACTTCAGAACAAGAATTTCCTTTCTGACATGGTCCATGGCTCTGCGCCAAAGTCCTTTATGAACATCAAGGCTATTTGCCAGCTGCGGCGATTCTCCATGGGTCAGGGGAGGACGGGTGATCTGCTCTTAGCTTTCTCAGCTCAGGGTGTTTGCACAGGAACTGGGACTTGGTCAGACCAGGAGGGCTGTAGTTGGACACTCTGTGCACCTAAGGACTTTGGAGATGAGGAAGGCCAAGGCCTCACATGCCAGAAAAGAACAGTCTCCTGGCCACTAGACAGGCACCCTTCTAGCTCAGCAACCAGCATCACACTTTCCTCACCCCGGAAGTCCACAGGTGGGAAGACACAGCCAACCAGTGAGTAAGCCATCCACCCAACAATATTCAGGGAGCCTGAGGCCCACACCAGGAAGGACTTTCAGGTCATCATCTTTCATCACAGCCACGATGCTCACCCTCCACATTGTCACCTCCCCTAGAAGACTTCCAGCTCTCCCCGAGGCTGGGTTGGGGCCCTCCTGCATTCCCAAAGCCCCTCAGACAGAATGTCACCAGGCTTGCCACAGTGTATCGTAATCATCTGCCTGTGTGGCCATCCAGCCCCACAGATTAAAGGCAAGGCATAGGACATCCCACACCTTGGCGCCCATAGTGCCCAGAACAGTCTAGACAGAGCAAGGGCTTTGATGTGTTCCTTGGACAGACCTCAGCAGAACTCAACAGCGTGGTTCCTTGTTGAGGGCCACAGGCCCTGCTCCTTCTGTGGCATGGGAAGCAAAGTACCATGGTTCATACTTGGCAATTCTATCAAGAGATTAGATAGGACTATACAGGTGCAAAGGCTTGGGGTCTTTGGATGATACAATAACCAAAAGGACAGCAGACCTCCTACCTTCATTTTCCAGAGGAGGCAATCAGCCTAGACGGAGGAAGGCATATATCCTGGGCCTGTGCTCAGTGCGGATGGCCTCGCCCTGCCCCACGGCTCTCTCTCCACTCAGCTGCCACCCAAGTTTCCTCAGTGGCAGAACTGGACCTGTGCCTCGAACTTCAAAATGTACCCGCTGTCCGGTTCCGGCAAGGCACAGGCTCGGGCCCGCAGGGAGGGAGGCCTTCCAGAGGCTGTTGGTCACGTCGTGGTACCCCAAGCTCTTGGAGCAAAACATCCCCAAGAAGCAGGGTGACTCATTCACAACACCCCTTGCCAGTTCCAGAGAAAAGGCAGACCATGAAATCCATTCCGTGACTTTTAAAGAGGCCAGATAAGAATTCTGAGATGCAGTTTTTCCCTGGTGCACAGAGGCTGAGGAAGCTGGAACATGTATTTTCTCCAGAGATATAAGCTCTCTAGGGAGGAAACTATCATGGTGTCAGCTCAGTCCTCTCAAAACACAGGATGATGCCTTCTAAGATTTGCAGAAGCAACGGTGCTTCTTGACCAAGCCAATGGGCTGAGCCCAGCCACAGTCCCTCTTATGAGTGACAGACTGGATGTGACAAAACCCAAGTTAGCTTGGCTATTTCAGTTGTTCTTAGGGCCGGGGATGTAGCTCAGCAGCATAAGCGCCTGCCTGGCAAGCCTGAGGTTGTGAGTTCGATTCCCAGCACCCCCCCCCCAAAAAAAACCCCTAAGAGACAGTGATAATATTTTGGGCTGGGGATATAGCTCAGTGGAATAAGCGCTTGCCTAGCAAGCGCAGGGTCCTGAGTTCGACCCCCAGTACCGAAAAAAAAAAAAAAGAATCAGTTGTTCTTGATGCAAATCCACCTCAGAGCCTGACTGTCAAGCTGATCTTGAGAAACTCACGTGAGATCCTCTTGCATTAAGCAGGACACTTGCTGATGTACTAAGTGTTAAACATCTTTTGACTCCAGACAATGTGGAGGGAGGTAACAAATGAGTCTGGTAGGAGTTTTAGAGGTATATTAGTTACTTCGCAATCACTAGGACAAAATATCCAATACCAATAACTTACAGGAAGAGACATTTATTTTATTTTATTTTCATAGTTTCAGTGGATTCAGTCCATGGTCAGCTGGCTGCAATGCAAAACAGCATAGCAGGGGAAAGCTGTTCACCACGTGCCCACTGGGAAGCAGATAGAAAGGAGGAGACAGGACAAGTGTAGAGCCCTCCAAGTCGTGCCCCCAGTGACCTTCCTCTTCTGGTCAGGTCCCACCTCCAAATGTGAGATTTTGAGGGGCCATCTTAGTTCTAAACCATAACAGGGCTACATGGGATAGCAGGAAGAGTGAATCAACTCCACAACTCACAGGCAACCAATCGGGAACTACGCTAACAACACAAAGACAAATAGAAAACATAATCACTCAGTTTGAATCATAGGACAGGCATGCCCTGACCTAACAGCTGTTATACTCCACCTCTTTAAAAATGATGCTTGGGCTGGGGAGATAGCTCAGTGGCACAGCACCTGCCTGGAAAACACAAGGTCCTGTGTTCGATTCTTGGTACCAAAAAAAAATTTTAATTTGGTCTTTTTGAAATGGGGTCTCACTATCCAGTTCAGGCTGGCCTTGAGCTTACTTCGTAGCCCAGGCTGGTCTCAAATTCATAACAATTCTCCTGCTTCAGCCTCCCGAGTGCTTGGATAACAGGCGTGTGCCACCACACCCAGTCAAAAAATCTTTTTAAATAAAAATTTCAAATGACGCTTTTTGGGCCGGGGTATAGTAGCTCAGGAGTACAGTGCTTGTGTAGCATGCTTGAAGCCCTGTGTTTCATCCTTAATACCACACACACTCAAAAATTAACTAGATGTAAAAATAAGGCCAGGTATGCTGATGCACACCTATAACTCCAGCACTCAGAAGGCTGAGGCAAGAGGATCACTACAAGTTCAAGCCCAGCCTGGGCTACATAGTAAAACTTTGTCTCAAAAAAAGCAAAATAAATAAATTAAATGAAAATAAGGACTGGGGATATAGTTTAGTGATAGAGTTGGTGCTTGCCATGTATTAGGTCTTGGGGTGTCCTCACCAAATCCCAAAATAAATATAAAAGCCAAGTGTGGTGGTGCACTGCTGTAATCTGTGCACTCCAAAGGGCTGAAGCAGAAGGATCACAAGTTTGAGACCAGCCTGGGGAACTTTAGCAATTCAACAAGACCCTGTCTCAAAATAAAAAGACAGGGCTGGGAATGTAGCCCAGTGTGAAGACCTAGGTTCAATCCTCAGTACCACAAAAATGAGTGAATGAATGAATGAATGAATAAATACATACATATATAAATAATAAAAATTAAATATATAAAAACTATTCCTTTGGCTCCTGTGGGAGTGGGTTTTACTTCCTTGTCTGAATGTGGTAAGAAAGCCCCAAGGGTCTGGGTTCCAGTTCAGTTCTGATTCCAAAGAGCTCAGTGGCATTGAGCATGTCTACAGCCTCTTCTGGGACTCAGTTTCCCTAGCTGTAAAATCTTAGGGAAGAGAATGGATTAAGGGAGAGGAGGAAACCCCTGAGGTGTGGGCTTTGAAGTCATATTTCTGGGGTTCTAATCTGCTTTTTCTAGCCCCACTTTTTCCATCTGTAACACAGAGACAAGAACATCTACTGCCAGGTACCCATCCGCCATCCCAGATACTTGGGAGGTGAAGGGAAAAGGGTCACAAGTTCAAGGGCAACCATGGGCAACTTAGTGAGACTTCGTCTCAGAAATAAAACCAAAGACAGCCAGGGATGCAGCTCAATGGTAGAGCACTCGCCTAACAACTAGAAGGCTCTGGGTTCACCCCCCCAGTGTGGAGGGGAAAAGGAGGCATGGGATTTTACCTGTGAGATTTGCTGACCAGATAAATGGTGTAAAATAGTCAGATTGTAAGTATTAAGTCAATTTTGATGACTGTTGATCAAAATATAGAATATAGATAAAAATATAGATTATATTCTATAGATAAAAATAGAATATGGAATATAAATATAGAATGTTTTGATTGTTCCAGAAAGTTTTCTCGTGTCTTTCCTAGTCACTCCTCCTCCCAGAAGCACCTAGAGATCTGATCTCTATACCATAGGATGGTTTTGTCTTGTTTATGCTTTGTTTTGTTTGGCTTTGTTTCATGACAGGTTCTCACTGTTCAGTTCAGACTGGCCTTGAACTCACTTTGTTGCCCAGTCTGGCCTCAAACTTGTTATGATCCTCTTGCCTCAGCCTCAGCCTTGTCTTGTCTATTTTAGAATTCCATTTGAATAGAAATGGAGACTATACATTGTGTTTGTACATGTTTGTACTATTTTATTACCATTTGGACTACTCAATAAATGAGATTTATTCAGATTATTTTGTGTATTATATGTATCAATAGATCAGAGAGAGAGAGAGAGAGACAGAGTGTGTGTGTGTGTGTGTTTGAGAGCCGAACCGAGGGCATCACACATGCTAAGCAAATACTCTACCACTGAGCTACACCTCCAGCCCCAGAAGATCATTTGTTTACAGTATACAGTATTTCTTTGTTTAAATATACTGTGTTTTACTTCTTCTATTGTTGATGAGCCTGTGGACTATTTCCAGTGTTTGACTAATATGGATAAAGCTGCTATGAACACTCTAGCAGGAGTTTGGTACAAGTTGCTTGTGAAAAAATGTTTTCACTTCTCTTGGCTGATGCCTAGGATTGCCGAGTCACAGGGTAGAGAGGTGTGCTGAACTTTGTAAAGAAACTCCCCAGTGTTTTTCTAAACCGATTGCACTATTTTACACTTCCACCAGCTGTGCACGGGAGTCCAGCTGCTCCACATCCTCTTGACATTTGGGGTGGTCAGTCTTTTTGGTGCTAGCCATTCCGGGGGTGCTTAATGGTATAATACTGTGGTTTAGTTTGCATTTCCTTGATGACTAATGATGAGCTCCTTGCATGTGCTTATTTAGAATTTTTTAAAGGCAGTTTCTTTCCCCTTTACTGCCATGTCACTTTCAGCCTCTGATTTGGACTATTCAATAAATGAGGAAGGGAAAAGTTGACAGCAAAGTCTACTAGGAACTATAAAGAGCCCTGCAGACATCACGACAAGCATGAGCTCAGTCCCAGAACTCTCATCTCAACCTCAGCTTCACAGGGCTCGAGGTGCAGAGGACATGCAGGTCTTCCAAGGAAGCCAAGATTGTGAGGTCAGAGCATTTCCGTGATAATTTTGTCTGTGATGACTGAAGAAACATCACTGGCAGTACTAATAAATTACCTACTATGCTCCAGGCACATTACATACACAGTAGGTCCAGTTTATACAACAGCCTGCAAGGCTGTCCTATGATCTCCTCTAAAGAGACTCAGAAAATCAGAGAGCTGAACTCTCACCAACACACAGCTAAGTTTCCAGGTTCAAAATGCACTAACTGACCCCAATATTTCATTCACCACATTGTCTTCCGAAAAACTTTACTCTCTACATACATGCAAAGGACTATTACTAAGCCTAAAGAAAGAATGAAGTTCTGATACATGCTACAACATAGATGAACCTCAGAAGGATTATTTAAATTAAATCAATCAATCAATCACAGAAGTCATGTGTTGGCTGTGTGGGCATCTGGTTGTGACATCTCTCACCCTGTTGAGTATCAGAGTTGATTCAGCTGATCTGGCTGGCCAAGTGGGTGTCCCTTTCCTGCCTCATGGCTCCATGTGTGTCCCTCCCAAAGTTGTGTGCTCTTCCCTGAAGGAGGAGAACCATTCTTCAGCCAAGAGTACACCAGTAACTGTCCCCTGCTAGAACCTCCAAACAAGTGTTCCAGGTCACCAGTTGTATGATTGCACTGATAGGAAATCTGCAGGGAGGATCAGTCTGCACAGGTAGTGGAGCGGCAGTTTCCAGGGGCTGGGCAAGTGGAGGTACGGGTCATGGGGAGAAACTGCTTCCAGGTGTGAGTTTTCTTTTGGAGGTGATGACATGTTTGGAAACTAGATAGAGGTAATGGTTGTGCAGAAAAGCAAATGCACTGAATGCCACTGAATGTTCGCTTTAGAATGGTTAATTTTATGGTGTCAGAATTTTACCTTAATAAAGTTAAGAATAAAAACTGTACTGAGACTCTTCCTTAGTAAGGAACATAACTTTACCAATAGTGATTTAGTCCTTTGGGTAGTCAAGCCTCCTACACTGAGGCTGGAACTTTTCTCCCTGTAACAGAATCTCTCCTTGGGGATTCCAAGGTGGAAAAAAAGGACACAGAGTGGGCAACCTGAGTTCAATCCTAGATACCTCCATGTCCTCATCTGTGAAACAGAGATGACAATGTCACTAGCCTCAGGGCATGGCTGTGAGGACTGGATGTGACTCCGTACGTAAAGTGTTTGCATGCATGTAATGTTTAGTCACTAAGCTGCACAGTGAAGGCAGCTCACCTTCCCCTACTCTCGATGATGCCACGAATATTTAGTGAGCACTTACTATGTGCCAGGGATTCTTCCAAGCCCTTGGCATTTCATCTATAAGCATGAAATAAAAATCTTTTCTTCCTGGGTCTCATATTCTAACTGGAGAAGGTAATAGACAAGTAACCGTGAAATATGTTAGACAGTGGTATGTATTAAGGGAAAGAATAAGTAAGTTATGAGGAATAGGAAGTTTTTGGGGAAGTTTAAAATTTTAAAATTGGGTGGTCAGTGAGGCCTTTCCTGAGTAACAGTGTAAGGGAAGCAAGGCGTATTGGTTTCATGTTGCTGCTGTAACTAATGACCACAGATACTAAGAACTCAGTATTCATAGTTCTTGAGGTTAGGAGTCCAAAATGGATCTGTCTGGGCTAAAATCAAGACATTGGCAGAGGCGCAGTCCTTCTGCAGTCTCTGTGGAGAATGCCATCCTCACAGTTTATGTCTTTATAGGACACGCACACTTCTTGCTTCATGGCCCCACATTACTCCAACTTTTGCTTCCCTTTCATCGTCTCTGACTTTGACTTTCCTGCCTCCCCCTCTTCCTCATAGGACCTTTGTCATTACCTGGAGCCTACCTGAGTAAACCAGAATACTGTCCCCATCTTAAGAAGCTTAGCTTAGCTGGTGGCACTGCCTATAAGCCCAGCACTCAGAGAAGCTGAGCCAGGAGGATCACAAGATCCAGCCCAGCCTGGGAAACTTAGTCATTAGCAAGATCCTGACTCAAAAAAATAAAAAAGGCTGGGGATGTGGCTCAGTGCTGATCCCTAACTTGACCACATCTGCAAAGCTCCTTTGGTACGCAGGGCAACACAGACACAGGCTCCATGGATGAGGGTATAGACACCTTTGTGGAGGCTGTTATTCTATTTACCACGAGGCATCACACCTAAAGGAAAAGGATCCAGGGGCGGTAGCGCACACCTCTAATCCCAGCACTCGAGAGTCTGAGGTGGGAATACTGACAAGGACTTGAGGTCTGCCAGGACTAAGAGCCTGTCTCAGATAGATAGGTAGATAGATAGACAGATTGATTGATGAAGGAGGAACAGCAGGTTCAAAGGGTTGCCTGGCATGTTGGAGGAAGATGGAGGTCAATGAGCACAGAGTAGATGGGCAAAGGGAAATGATAGGAGATAAGGTCAAAGGAGGTAGAGCAGCTCTTGCAGGCCTTCATGGGTTCCAGTGAAAAGTTTGGCCTCTACCTGCTGAGGGACATGATTTTACAGTTGTGGGGTTTGGTTTGGTTTTGTTTTGTTCATTTCATTTTGAGATAGGGCTTTGCTATGTATCCCTGGCTGGAGATGAACTCATGATCCTCCTGCCTCAGCCTCGTCTGTGCTGGTTTGTGCACCACCATGCCTAGAGATCTCACAAGTTTCAGCGGGACCCCTCTGGCTTGTTGTGTTGCGAGCGGACCACCCAGGAGGAGGCTGCTACAGTACCCAGGTGAGATGAAGATGGCTGGAGGAGTGTGGTGAAAGGGACGAGTCTCATCGGAATTTTAAAAACCATCTTAAAAGTCATATGGAGCCACAAAAGACCCTGAATAGCAAGATGAGAAAGAACAAAGCTGGAAGCATCATACTACCTCAAATTACATTATAAACCAATAGTAATCAAGACAGAATGCTGCTGGCATAAAAGCAAACACATAGGCCAAGGGAATAAAATAGTGATCCCAGAAACAAACCCAAGCTTATATGGTCGACTAATATTTAATAAGGGCACCAAGAATATACAGTGAAGACATGACAGTCTTTTCAATAAATGGGGAAATTACATATCCATTTGCAAAGGAATAAAATTGGACCCTTATATTATGCACAAAGATATTCTCAAAATGGGTTCAAAACTTATCTGAAAATATAAAACTCCAGCAAAAAAATTTCTTGACATTGGCCTCAGCACCAATTTTTGGATATGACATTAAAAGCACAAACAAGACAAAAAAGTAAATAGTAATCTCAGCGCTTGGGAGGCTGAGGCAGGAGGATCGCTAGGAGTTCAAGACCAGCCTGGGCTACAGAGTTCAAGGCCAACCTGGACTACAGAGTGAGACACTGTCCCCCAAAAAAAGCTTCTTCACAACAAAAGAAACAACAAAATGAAAAGGCGATCTACAAAATGAGACTATTTATGTCATATATCTCACAAGAGGTTAATATCTAAAGTACATAAGAAACTTGTACAACTGAATAGCAAAAAAAGCCAATTAACTTGACTAACTGGACTCGAATACTTTTCCAAAAAAGACATACAAATGCCCAGTAGATACTGTATATAAAAAATTCCTCCACTAATCATCAGGGAAATGCAAATTAAAGCCAGGATAGCACTTCGCACGCCTGTTAGGATGGCTGTTACTGAAGAAACAAGGGAGAAATGTTGCTGAGGTTGTGGAGAAGTCAGAACTCTGAAAGTATGGCAGGAATGTAAGTGGGTCCAGCCATTATGGAAAACAGTATAATGGCTCCTCAAACAGTTAAAAATCAAAATATTATATGATGCTACAATCCCACTGCTGAGTCCTCATCCAAAGAGAGTGAAATCAGCTTGTTTCTTCTTCTTTTTTTTTTTTTTGGAGGGGGGATGTTGGGGCTTGAACCCAGGGTTTCACACTTAGTAGGTAAGTGCTCTACCACTGAGCCATATCCTCAGCCTGAAGGGATATTACACTCCTGTGTTCGTTGCCTTATTTACAATAGATAAGCTGTGGAAACAACCTAAACGTCCATCAACTGATGAATGGATAAAGAAAAGATGGTACACAGAAATGATGGAACATGACTCATCTTTTAAAAAAAGAAAAAGGAAATTCTGCCATTTGTGATAATATAAATAGAGCTGGAGAACATTATGCTACACAAAATAAGCCAGACATAGAAAGAAAAATACTATATCATCTCACATGTGAATTCTAAACTAGTCAAACTCATAACATCAGAGAGCGGAATGGTGGGAGATGTTGGTCAAGAGTATTAAGTTTCAGCTGTGTAAGACAAATGTTAGAGATCCCATGTACGGCATGTCGGCTAGGTAAGAAAACTATGGCTTATACTTGGAATTTGCTAAGGGAGACCCTTATTGCTTCTCGGCCTTTTGGCTAAGATCAAGCGCTAAGGGAGACCCTTAGTCCTCAACACACACACACACACACACACACATACACACACACCACGTACCACAAAGGTAACTGTATGAAGTGCTTGTAATTGTGTGTGTGTGTGTGTATAGTTTTTTTTCCTCAGGTAAGACCAAAGCAGGGCAGATCTGAGCTGCTGTGAAGGTCAGGAATTTGCTCTGAGATGCCTGGTGGGTATCCAAATGATGATACTGAGTAGGATGTCAGATAGAGTCTGGAGTTTAAGAGGGAGGCCTCCAGAGATGTTTAGAAAGGATTGATTGGCATATGGGTGGTGTGATGATTAATACATCAATCTGACTGGGCCATGCGATGAGCAGAAATCTGATTAAACATTATTTCACTGTGTCTCTAAGAGTGTTTTGGGAAAAGATTAGTATTTGAATAGCTGGACTGAGTAAAGCACATGGCCTCCACCATGTGGGAGAAACTCACCCCATTCGCTGAGGGTCTGAACACAACAAAAAGGCAGAGGAAGGTGAGGTTTGCCCTCCCTCCGCCCAACTGCATGACCTGGGACATCCATCTTCTGCGCTCGGCACTCCTGCTTCTCAGGGCTTCAGACTTAAGGCTGGAATCTATTCAACTGGCCTCACCCCCAACTTTTCTGGGTTTACAGCCCACAGAGGGATCCTGGGACTTCTCAGCCTCTGTAATCACCTGAGGCAACTCCCTGTAACAGATCTCTCCTATAGGTTCTGTTTCTCTGGAAAACCCTAATCTAGGTGTCACTCAAGTCTATGAGCCTGGATGAGATCTCATGTGTCGGGAGCAAGTCCATAGGGACTGGACCTTCTAACACTTAACAAAGACTAAGGCCTGAGCACCTCTGATGAAGAACCTGGGATGAAGAAATCTGCCTGGGAAAAGATGAGGTCTCATCTGAGGAGTAAATGCTACAAACTGCCTGCAGCAAACATGGCATTGAGGGTGGGTGGCGAGAGGACAGCAGCCCTGCTTTCTGAGGGCTGATCTCTGGCACACTGTAAAGGAGACAATGTAAAGGGGTTGGACCCTCTGCCAGGGCAGCACTGTTCTTGGGAGTTGGCTGTCTCTCCTCAAGCTGGCATGCTCTGCTCTCGAGGCCTGGCCCCCAAGGTTGCAGCGTACTTTCTGTCTAGTCTCAATACCTGCTGAGTAAGCCTCAGCTTGTGCCTTCCACTCTGCCAGGTGGCCAAGCTGGCCCCCCAGGTCTGGGGATAGTGCCCCTGTGCCAGGCTCCCACATCTTCTGTTGCTCCCACTTGTACAACTACCCACACAGAACCTGTTTTTGTCTTCCTGTCTCTAAGCCAGGTAGACTTTGGATTTCTGGAAAGGTTCCTTGTTTCTGTGGCCTAGCATGGTGCCTGGCATCTAAGGCGTTTTTGTGGAACAGAAATACTCAGGAAAAGCCCTTTCTCATGTTTGCATCTGGCCAAGATTGACCCTGTGTTAGGCAGAACTCCAGGCCCTGGACTTCCTACTCTGAAATCTGAAGTGCTGGCAGATCTGGAAAACCCCTCTCCATCTTGGCAGAGACCCTCACAGCACTGTACCCATTATTTACCCACAAAAGGCCTGGACCTGGGGCAGTCTCAGCTCTGGCACTCTCAAGCAAGCTTGAACTTTGGATTCCCACCTCTAAAATGGAAACTGACACTGATCTCTTAAGTTCCTCCCAGTCCTGACAATATTTGGCAGTGTTTGGCACATTGTAAAGTGCTGGCAATTCTGATTTACCAGAGGTCAGGGCTTTTCCCTGGGCAGCTGAGTCAGGGCACCAACTAGACCCACCCAAAGCCACATGAGGCCTCCTACCATAGTGCATTTGGTCTTTCTCAAGCCTCTGAGGACGAGTAGCGTCTTTCACAAGCAACAGGAACCTAGGGAGCAAGAGGACCTCAACCCAGTGGAAACTCTAAAACACCCACAGACATCCACAAGTGTTTCCAATGACTAAGGCCAGACTTCCTGAAAACTGGCTCCCAAATGGCTGGGCCTGCAGGATCACTCTGATCAAAGTCACCTCCTGTTCTGGCCATCCTCACCCCACTGTGCCACTTCTCTGCAAAGGCCAGTATTTCCCTCTCTCAGGATAGGGACCCAGGTATTCCCTTCCCCTCAGCAGCAGACAACACAGAAGCAGGCTCAGCGTGCAAAACATTTTACTGACCTTTATTTTTCCAAGTAACTTTTCTTCACTGGTCAGACTGAAAATACTGAGGGGCAGGCGGGGATATGTACAGGTAGAAGTCAAAGGCATCACATATAACGGATGTGTTACAATGGGTTGAGGAGGTTAGTCTGAAGTTGACAAGCCTGCTATTTCAGAGGCTCAGAAAATTTATGCCCCAGAAATATGCACTCATTCAGCCAAAACCCTTTCACCTGCTACAGGAAACTCAGGCCTGACTGTGGCCCAGGCCCTCTGCTGGCTCTCCCAGTGAGCATTTCTCAGGCCTGATGGGCACTGCCAGTGGACCACTACCATTGCGTGGCCAGTGTCCTGCCCTAACACAGGTGAGGTCTGGTTCCATCCACACAGCAGAAACCAAAGTGACTGATGAGCACATCTGCGGTACGCAGCAAGGAGAGAGGAAGTGCTTGTCAGCAATAGATAATGACTCCAAAGTGTAGTGTGAATCCACAAGGTGGGTGCCTATTGGCTAGCCACAGTGATTAAGTAACAGTGAGCTGACCTGGCTTCTGAGCAACCCCCCAAGGGGCAGGGCCTGCTCATGGGGCATTTCAGTCTGCACACTGGAAACCACCATGGAAGCAGGAGGAGGAAGTGTTATCTGTCCAGTGAGCCTAGGGACCATCATGACTGTCCAGATCTCTGTGGTCAGAGGGCGTTACAGCCTCTAGACATCGAGCCTGGGACAGAGAAGAAACAGGATGTTGATTCCCAGGAGGACTGCCTCCAGGCCCGCCTGGTTCCTCAGGCCTCCACCTCTACCGCTTCTTCTTGGTCTCCTTCTTGGGCCTCTTGTTGGCAGAAGGAACAGCAGTCTTGGCCTTCCTTGTCATCTCTGCACTTCTGGGCTCAGATGGTTCTGTCTCCTGCATGACAATAAAAAGGAGAGTCCGGCTTAGAGCAATCAAGCCTGACTGAAGGGGCTTTTGGGTGCTCTGGAAACACCCAGGATGGGAAGCCTCCTCACTGGGACTCTGGGTCTAGGCTGTTTCACTTTCCAGGCTATTGACCTTGTGGGCAACTCACTTCCCCTTTGTGTCTGGCTTCACTCATCTGTGAAATGGAAATAGTGATCTACACTGAGTGGGCTGATGTGAGAAGGCAAAAAGGCACAGAAAGCACCAGAAAGCAGCGGCTGTACCAGCGGCGGGCTGCTTGCCCTGTGTGAAGGACTGAGAAGAACGTGGGGCACAGGCTGGCTACGGTCCTCCTCCCATTCACACCACAGAACGCAGGGCTGGGCGGCGGAGAGTGCAGCTGGCAGGTGCACGCGCAGTCACTACACCGTGTTCTGTTTGACCTGGCAGAGGTGCCCTTGGGGAGGACAGAGGCAGCCTTGGGCCAGAACTCCAGACTCCCCCGCAACTAGGGCAGCTCTCTTTTATCTACTTCATACACTGCGATTTGATTGAAACAAAGGTTCTGCTGTTGAAAAGAAAAAGGTTCAAAATGACAGATTCAGCCCTGGCCTTCACTGTGCTAATAAAGAAGGTACCCTGGGAAGGGCCTGGCCTGCCCCAGGCCACAGAGGCTCATGCCAGAGAAGATTCTGGAGCAGATTCGGGCTGCTCCTGTCTAGTGGCCTCTCCCACTCTGGTGATAAGGGGACAAAGGACATTGTGGAGGCCGGGCTGGCCAGGGACACTACCGCTGCCCACAGGCCTAGGCTGCCCCATAGGCAAACTTCCCTTGGCCTGCAATGTTTTTGTTTTTTAATTTAAACTAATTGGGAGGACTTCTATAAAATAAAGATTCCCAGCTTTTCTGGAAGATTTTGCATAGCCAATGCCACTGGCTCCACACCCTTGCTGCAGCCATGGGCTCCAAACCCACCCCTTTGTTTGGGGGCAAATCACTCCATGGCCCCCACCACTCTGCTGCCCCAGCATGTGGCAGAGGAATGCTTCATAGTACCCTGATATTTATTTAAGGAGAATAAAAAGCAGGCTTCTGTGAGGAGGGCTTACATACTTCTGGAAGACAGACATACCCATGTTTAATCTGCCATCCCTCAGCTTCCAGCTAGCTTAACTCTCTCGACTTTCCCTGCTCATCACCCACCCACCCCAAGTGCGCACAGCAGAGGGACCACAGCTGGGATGGGGGAGGGGAAGTCCCTGTCAAAGGTCCAATCCAGAGCCCTGTCAACTCCCAACTCCCTCTTACTGGCCACTATCACGCCTAGCCAGCCAGACAAGATACCAGATGGGAAGGCCTTGGTGAGGAGTCTCAGGTACCCAGGGCCTGAGATTCCCCACATCAGGAGTGCTGCTGCTTCCCTACCCAGGTCTTACACCGCAGCTGTGCACCACCCTGGTCTGCTGGGCTTCCTCTTATCAAAAGTCAAAGTGATGTCCAAGGTCTCCCTATGGTGATAACTGTTTATATAACTTGGCTAAAAAATAATAAAAGATTATCCCATTAGAAAAACAAAACCCGACCTCAGAAGAGCCAGTCTATCAACCGTACACTCACTAACAGCTGTGGAGTCCGCGCGGAGGGCTCATACTACGGCAAAGCCATCAGACCCAATGCATCCGGGGGCCTCGGGGCTGGACACCATGCCGATCGATGCAGCACCCACGCAGCCAGCAGAAACCAGTCAGTCCCCGAGCGCCTTAGGCAGATGAGGGTTTACGCCTGTCACTCTGCTAAGACCTTCCCAGATCTCTAGGACAGAGCCCCTCTTTCTAGTTCAAAGCTGGGGGCCTTCTCCAGTCTCAGTGGGGCCTACTTCAGAATTCAGAGCTGGTGACACCCAGTTGTTGCCTCCAGGACCTCCTCACTCCACAAACCTTCCCTAGCATCTCATCCCTTCTGGCATCTCTCAGATCACTGCTCTCCTCACTGGAACCTTCCTGCAGCTCTCTATAACCTACCCAGGATGGCAGGAAGGAGGCCACCTCTCCTCCCTCATCTGGGGTCTTCTTCATCCCCAACTGGTCAGGCCCCAGGGCCTCCCTGACAACCTCCATCAACAACCACACCCTCCTTTCCTTGACCACCTAGAAAATCCTGCCCTGTAGTCTGGCCCTGCCCAAGAACACATACCGTCTGACTGTCCTCTGCTGCTCAATTCCAGCTGGCAGCATCCCTCCTCTACCCCTACCCCCAGGCAACCAGGCACCTTATAACATCACTACTACTTTACCATTGTGATGTCTTCTCACGTCAGTCTCCCGTCAGCCTGTGATCTCTTTGGGATGCTTTAATTGTTGGTAAATGTGTGAGTGAATGAAACTACAGGCCAGCTCTCCCATAACTATGGGGATTTTGTTCTTTATTACTCTGAAAATACAATGCTTAAAACTAGGATTCAACCAATCTATAATCCCAGAACTCTTGGGAGGCTGAGCCAGAAGGATCACAAGTTTGATGCCAGCCTGGGCAGTTCAGTGACTCAGTGAAACACTGTTTCAAAAAAAAAAAGGGAGAGGTGGGCTGGGGATGTAGCTCAAGATGAAGTTTTGGTTCAATTCCCAGCACTGCCAAAAAGAAAAAAACAAAAGACAAACAAACAAACAAAAAAATGGGCCTCACTCTTTCTGTGGACACACAGTGTTAAAATCAAGTGCATAAACCCTACAGAACGGCCGGGCATCACTACCAATAAGAACAATGGCAAGTACCGTAATTATTTACACTATTCCAGGCCCTGCATTATGTAGTCTAGACATACTTTAATCTCATGAAGTGCCGTAATGAGTCCCATTTTATAAACAAAGACAGATACTCAAGAGAGCTTACCAAAGGTCTCAACTGGTGAGTAGCAGAGTCAGGATTTGAACCTCATCTCTTACTAGTTACACAGTGTAGCCTGGAGATCTCAGGGTTTCCTGGGCACCTTGGGGGCATGAATACTTTCAATCTGAGTTAAATATGACATTATCTCTGTTTAACAGCCCCTGTGGAACTACAAGGTGACTCTGGAATGACAAGAAGAGTCTGCTCTAGTTCTAACTGTTGAAGGGTCACTCAGAGCCCTACTGTTTGTGACTAATGTTCCTATAGGAGTCAGGAGAGTGGGTTGATGCTCCTCAGTCATGCTGTATTTTTTGAAGCTGAAAGCAGCTCTCTGTGGGTG
The DNA here is from genome assembly GCA_004027595.1 of Dinomys branickii. Classification (NCBI taxonomy): domain Eukaryota; kingdom Metazoa; phylum Chordata; class Mammalia; order Rodentia; family Dinomyidae; genus Dinomys; species Dinomys branickii. The sequence goes on along the minus strand of PVLD010001407.1, from coordinate 78,569 downwards.
TTTGTACATATTACAGTCATCGAGTCATCTGAATGCATTATCTGTCTCCTCCTCACCTCAGACCTCCTCCTCACTTCCCCAGCTCAATTTCTGGCACTGTCACCCATCCAGAAACCCAAGCTAGAAACCATCTAGTTATCCAAGTCACTTCTAAAGTGCTCATCATGCCCTCATGCTTCCACACCCACTGTCCATTCTGCTTCCCAAAGGGGTCTAGACTATGTGGGTCCCCTCCAGACACACTCCACTGCCCCGGTTCAGACCCCATGATCACCTGTCCACTCTCCTGCCTGCCTCTTGCTTTCTCCATTCTCATAATTCTCTTTGATGCTTTCAGAATCTAAAATAATCGCAACAGTTCTGATCATGTCTATTTTCTGCTTTTAAAATGTTGCTGGCCTCCCTTTACATGAGATAGATTCCAAGAGACTCAGCATGGTCCCCAGGGCTATTCCAACCCAGCCTCAGCCTTGTCTCCAGCCAGCTCTTCTGTGCCTCTGGGCTACCTGCCAGCCAGGAGTACCCACATAGCACCGTCTCTCATCTGCTGTATAGGTGCCAGCATTCGCCACTTACCTATCTCACCTAGTTCGTGTAGGTCCTGCACACCTTGAAGCAGTAAAGAAGGGCATGTACATGTGCAGGATGTGTTCCGTGAGAGCACTTCATGAAGCTCACTGAGCTTCTTCGCCACAGCAATCAGTCAAGCACTGTGAACCACATTTACTGGTAAGGTAACTGAAGCTCACTGACACTGGATAACCTGGCACATGCAGCACAGCCACCCTCCCCACAAGCTGCAGGGGGGCGAAGGCAGCCGTCATATACATGATTTGGGTCCTTGGGTCCCAGCCACACAAAAGCTGAAGCTCCAACTCTAGCTGGCAGGAAGGACTCTAAAGGAATGAGTGACTTTAATTTCTCTTCAGATGTGTGTCACCAAGATGGCTGACTACACACTCCACAGCCTCACCTTTAAAGCTGGGAACACTGTCTTCCTCTGAAGTCAATTTTCAGTTTCCGTGACCGTCATGCTGGGGAGGGTACAAGAAAGAAAACCGCAGCTGCCAGGTGGCTCCTGGGGCTGTGGAGGCGGCTTCTGTGGACACAGGCCCCATCAGTAATGAAGCTGCTCTGTAGCCATTTACGGTCCAGAAAATTGCTGCTATTCATCAGGTTCAAATAATGGAATCTGTGCCACGATGCATCAAATCCCTTCCAACAGGGATGGTGCACGAATTTTATGATTTCTACTCTACAGTTTATTGTGGATTTAGTTCTGTAAATCAGGACAACATGTCATTCTACACAGACTATAAAACCTTTCTTTGAAAATGGTCTAGGCAAAGAAAACTACCTATGCTATGCTTGGGTGCTATCTTGGCTTTATTTCATTTGATCTTCTGAAAACTCTGTGGATCTTCTTTTTATGGCATAGGACCCAAGGCTCAGGTGGATTAATAGGGGACCAGCACTCAGACCAAGTCTGCCTAATGCTGAAGCTCATGCCTGTCCCTCAGTGCTATTCGTGAGTGAGGCCCAGCGGAGAATGGGAGCTGAGAAGACCTTTGGAGATGGAGCTGGCAGCGGCCTTGAGAAGAGAGGACTAATTGAACCTTAGAGGCACGGAGGAGGCTGTCCATGTGGACTCAACTAGACAAATGAAGACACAGAGTCCAGGACGCACTTGGCAGGCAAGTGGAACTATGATTAGAAAGAACAGCCTGGAGACCTCATTCCAGACACAATTCAGCACGAATCTGCAAGCCATTCCCACTGGCTGGTGTGTGGCTCCCCGCGTCCAGCCGTCTCTCCCACAAGATGGAACACATCTCTAGGCCACTGGCTGGTGGGAGCATGTTTATACCCTCACCATGCCCACCACACAACAGTCTCACCGGACAGGTCATTAAGTAAAAAACACCCTGCCTCCTAATTTAACTGTGAACTCCTCTCAGTCTTAAAAACAAAAACGACAAAACAAAAACCCCGCACGGAGCGTAACTGAAAGCTGGTTCTGTAAGCCCAGCTCCTGAGGCGTGGAGAATGGGTACATGCTTGCTGAGTTCATTATTTATTTATGGCAGCCCTCAGTGGCAACCAGGGGCCTAATTAAAATCAAGACTCTCATGTAAAACTTTCTAACAGGGTTCTGGTGTTCTAGGCCCCTGTCCCACTGCCCCCAAGAAGGGTCCTTTTGCCCCAAACACTGCAGGGCTTGCTGGGTGATGGCGAAGTCTATTTGGGCATCATGCTGAAAGCCACCATTCTCACCATCCATTCTAGGGAGTTCACTTCTACTAGATCACAATGCTGGGCATCTCTTGTTACTTGTCTACCCAGAATGCCATGGGGTCCCTGCCCTTATCCTATCTGCTGGAGATTTCAGAGGACTCTCAGTCACTGAGGCCAAAGGAGTAGGCAGCTAAATGTGGCCTGACCTAGATGGTACCCATCTCCCCTCCCACATATGGAGCAAAGGCCAAACAAAGCCTTTGCATAAGATACAGAAAGTTAGCACAGGCAGAAAAATGGTTTCTCTCACTTGCCCATCCTGAGTAACAAGGGTACTGACTGAGTCTGCTCCAGCTATCTTTCCTAACATACCCAAGGGCCTCCCAGAAAAGCTAGACCCCTCAAGCCCCCAAGTCCATGGTGTCTTGATATGCTCAGTTCTAAGAGCAATCATCATTTCTGTTTGGGAAGCTGTACCCATTACCACAAGAACAGGCAACCAACACCAGGAGAGTGCTAGCGAAGGCATCTGCTTTCTAGGAGCTAGCAAATGGCTGCTGAGATGTAACATAAGTATATGAAGATAGAAATCAGTCAGTATTTCAGCTAATAGTTTATAATTAATTGTCAGATGCACTATTACTATCTGCACTGTGAGTTGCTGAATCAAAAGGCAACATTCACTTGTCTAGGGCTGACTGGATCAACATTCTGTGTATAAACGACTCCAAAGAGTCTGAGGAGGTGAATTCAAGCAGGATGATGGGAAGGCAGGGAGATGGGCTCCTCATCTTTAGTTTGTCCTTACCCACTCCTTAAACTCCTGGAACTGGGCTCCCACCTCCGACGACCACCACATTCCACTTAGAGGAAAGCTGACTATGTAGCCAGAAAACTTGCTTGAGTTTATAAACATTGCCTTTTGTCCACCCTTTAAGGGGCTCAGCCTTCTGAAACCTATCCAGAGACCTCCTAGAGGGTCAGGAACCTCCTAACAAGACTTTGTTCTGACTGGGCAGGCACACCTTTTAATCTAAGCACTTTGGGAAACTGAGGTGGGAGAATCTCAAGTTCAAGATCAGCCTGGGCAACTTAGCAGTTTATTGAGACCTTACCTCAATATTAAAAATTTTAAAAGGGCTAGGGATATAGCTTAGTGTGAAGGCCCTGGCTTCAATCCCCAATACGGCAAAATAGTGTGGAGGGGTACTGGGTACCATTATGTAGCTTAGTGGTACAGTGCCTCTAGGTTTGATTCCCAGTACCATTTAAAAAAAAAAAAAAAGGAATTCTGTTCTACAAAAACCCTATAGTAAAAGAGAGCAGCCTGAACATGGTGGACAGCTGACCTCCATCACCTCTGTCGGCACTGGTTTTACAAGGGCCTCCTTGGACCCCTCAGTGGTTGGGGAGGTACCACACTCTCCTGTCCCTTGTCCACTACTCAGCTTGTCTCCTAGGCATGAGAGAAGCAAGCACCCAAGCTTTGTCTGCCTAGGGCTCCTGCTCCTGCAGAACAGACCTTGCCTTCTCTTCGCTTCCAGTGGTCACTGCACACAACAACCCTCCCCCACACTGACCACAGCTGTCCCAAGCCTGGTGAGCCACAGTCCCTTCCCTGAGGATTTTGAGGCAGTGACCAGGCAGGAAGGCAGCCTCTCTCTGGGATACTGCAGCTGAGAGACATAAACTTTGGGAGCTGTCATGGTGTTTCGCTAACCCTACAAAGATGAGTAGAGGAAGCAAGCTCTGGTGAGAAAAGTAAGACAAGAAAGGAACTGGGAGGGGAGTTGAGATACAGATGGAATGACGCCTTCCAGAGACTCCAATGACTTCTTGCTTTTTCGGGTCCTAGGACAGCATCTTCATCTTCTCAGTTTATCTATAGTACATGGAAAATACCTCAGGGAGCTCAGTATGCCCCAGGTTTTGGTCTTTCCTGTCTATTTCCCTTGAAAAGCTCAGCCATTTGTCCCTAGGTTTTTGAGGAAGAATACTGTATAGGTAAAAGAACTCCCAGGTCTGTATTTCCAACTTCTTGCTGGTTCTTCCTTTCCCAACATGGGATGCCTTGCTATTATTTCAAACTTCACACACTAGAACTGTCATCTCCTGTCCTAAAATTGGTTTGTGCTTCAAGAAAATCATCTAAGGAGTAGATCAGTGACTGCATATTAAAATCACTTGTCTACGTCTAGAAAACTCTGGTCTAAAAGTTCAAAGAAATTAAAGAACCTCTATGGGTACAGTCCAAGCCTCTCAAAATTCCCCAAAATGGTTCTCAATGTAGCCGGGTGGAAAACACGTGCAGATGAAGGATGAGCAATCTAAACTCCCACTCCTGGCCCCTTGCTCATGGCAAACATCATTGATCAATTTCTTTCCTCCTTTTGATCATGGCCACCATAAAATCAATCAGACTTGGCATAAGAGACAAAATGTATCTATCATCCTGGACTCAAGAGAAATGGTATATGGGCATGCAACCTCGTATTTTAGAATCTTGTCCCGAAAGAAAATGTTTGGAATAACTGTGGCCCAGGCTTCAATCTGGCTCAAATAAATGTTTAGTTTTTCAGGTCTCAGTTTAATGAAGTGCTAATTAGAAATATTTTTCATTTGCTTTAGGATTCTAAAGGTTTTGCTTTAAAAAATTGGACCTTCCTCCTACTATGAAAAGGAAAGGAATAGGGTGGGAAGAATTTTAAATGTTCTAGGGGCTGGGGATATAGCTCAGTGGAATAAGTGCCTGCCTGGCAAGCGCAAGGTCCTAAGTTCAATCCCTGGTACCGCAAAAAAAAGAATTTTAAATGTTCTTTTTTTCCTTCCCTGATTACCCCCCAAAGAGCTTTCAAATAATCTGCTCAGTACTAAAGTCATAAACTAGTTGCAAAAAATCAGCTTATTGGAACAACAGGAAAGACATTCTTCTGCTTTTCAAAGATTTTCCCATCATCTGGAGCCAAAAATATTATCTTCTGACCCAAAATGCCACTAATAAACCATATTTCTGTAAGCCAAGGAAGAGGGATGATTTTGCCCTAAGCAAAACAGTGTAAAGAGATTGTTCTCTGGCTCCTCCCACCCCCATTTCTACCCTCTCTCCTGTCACAAGCTACCCTTCCCTTCTAGGGGCTTCCCTATGGACCTTGGGCTATCAGGAGTCCCCACAAGCTGCCCCCACTCCCAAGGGTTCACTTCCTAAGTCCTCCATGTGCCCAGGTTAAAACTCCCTTAATATCCCTCCTGTGTCTGAAATCCAAATCCCAGAGAGCTGTCCAGTACAATCCCCCAACAGCACGGCCTCAGCACTCAGCCTGTCTGTGCCACCACGTTCGTGCACAGAATGCTGTGTTTCCTTTCCTTGTAGGTGTGAATTGGAGAAAGGAGAGAAGGGGCCTTGCAGGGCCAAGCAGAGGAAAGCCAGTGGCAGAATCTCTGCATATCAGGGGCCTTTTGTTATTCTAATGCAATAAAAAGGTAGATTAATGGTACTATGTTTTTTGCTACTGATACACTGGAAAGCTTTTTTAAAAAAAGCTAAAATAGTAAGCTTCAGTTATGGAGTTCCCTTGTGTGAGCTTTATGCTCCTAAACTATATGATAAACAAGAATGAGATATGCTAAGGTATAGTTATATTTTAAAAGACGAAGTTAAAGTCCGAAATTAACCTCTCAATGTCAGTGGGGTGGCATGGGGTGTGGAGGCATATTTTTGAGCCCTTTGTTAAAAGACTCCTTGCTTCAAAAGACCCTAACCTACTGCATACTTAAAAGTTTCAGAGATGAGTAAAGGCCCCTATTCTACAAGTGTGCTGGACTGACCCAGGCCTCTGTCATTTACCTCAAAAGGTTAAGAACACTGAGAAACCACTTTGAAGATATCAATAATAATACAACCACCACTGTTGACTTCCTACCACTTTGTTTGTAATTCTGTATTGTATGTATTGTTCTTATGCTATTTTGTAAATGGACATCTGTTTGTTAATATGTTTTCTTCTTTTATTCTTAAAACAAAGTATTTAAAAAAAAAAAAAAAGAACATGAGGTGAGAACCTTCCCTGCTCCCTACCCAGCCACGCCTCTGACTCTCCATCTCTGCCTAGAAAACATGAAGTCATCACTTCCCTCCCTGGGGCTTACAGAAGGCTTCCTCAGCACCCAATGACAACAGAAATGTCAGTTATTTGTAATACCCAACAGCGCACCACGTCTGTGAGAACAGAGCTTGAGAGCATAGGGACTACGTTTTTAAAGTATGATACAATGGTGGGTGGAATAACTCCAGTGGTGACCTCCTCCTCAAAATACCAGAATGAGATGGACGGATCCACCTGAGGCCACGAGCCTGTCCACACCATCTTCCTCTCCCCCAGGAGGCTCGCACTCCCCAGGTGGTCCCCTCAGTGCTGGAGCCCCCTCTAGGATCACTGCTGGGCCACTTCTCATCTCATTCTGTATTCTCTCCCTGGGAGAATTCACCCCTCCCTTGGCATCACTGACATCTCATGACCCCCAAATGCTGGTCAACACTCAGCCCAGAGCCTCCTCCCACTGTACACCCTACTCCTTTGACAGAACCACTGCGAGACACTGAACCTGTTTAAACTGAAATGGACATGCTCTTTCCCCACTTCTGCCCCATGCTCGTTCCTTCTTAGAGGTTCCTCACAGCATCAGTAATCCCCATCACCTTCCTGTCCACGCAAGCAGGCCTCCAGGCCATGCTGATCCCCAAGACGTGGGTCTCTAAGATATACACATTGTTAAGTGAAAAAAGGAAGGTATAAAACCATGTTTAAGAGTACACTATCTTTTCATGTCAAAGGAGGGACTATGAATATACATGAATATATACAACATACATATACACATTTGTTTTTAAAAATAGACTAAAATAATAAAGATAAATCACACTAATAAAAATGGCTTCCTATGCAAGGAGGAAGGGAATATAGTGGAGGGTAATGAGATTAAAGGGAACATTTACAGATGTATCTCATTATATAGTTTGACTTCTGAAAATGTTACATATAAATGTTTCACATAATTTTTAAAAAATTTAAATTAAAAAAAGCCTTAGAAACTAAAAACAAATTGAAGCAAACTAAACTATGTGCCACTGTGGCAGTATACCTATACAGAGAAAACCTTCCTAAAAACAGTATCCTGACTACAGTTCCCTACAGGAACACATTCATTTTCTTGAGCTGTTTTTTTTGGGACAGGGTCTCACTGCTTGGTTCAGGCTGGCCTAAAATGCAATCTTCCTGCCTCAGCCTCCCAAGTGCTGGGATTACAGGTATGAAACCACCATACCCAGCTATAGGGACACAGTCTAAAGCTAAAGAACCAAAAAGAAATGATAAATTGTTAGTAGTAAATACAACACAACTATTTTAAAACTGCAGTTAGTGTACTGTAGGTGAGAAGAATAGAGTTAACATTAAAAAGACTGTAATCCTCAGAAAAGTCAGATGGAAGGTTGGCCCTTATCTGGCATTTGTGAACTTGAATTTCAGGAAGTTCCCACCATTTTCAGAACTGACACAGAGCACCTCACTGTGCCCTAATCATTTGGGCAGACAATACAGCTTATGCTGAACACTTGCCTTCTTCTAGAAATCTGTAATTTGGGTACATATAAGCAGACAAAGCTTATGTGACCAGTCCCAGTAAAACCCTGGGTACTGAATCTGTAATGAACTTCCCTGCTAGGAAACATATCACACCATCTGTCACATTTCCATTTCCATGTGATTCCAATCAAGAGCACCCTTGGAGCTTTGTCTGTCTTTTCCTGTCTTTATTCCATGTACCTTTTCTTTGCTTACTTTGTTTTATATCCTTTCACTGCTAAAGACCATAGCTGTGAGTCCTCCTGGGGAACCTTGGGCACTTCTGATACAGCAGGACAGAGCAAATAAATAATTTTGTTAATGTTACTAGGAAACAAGATTGCCAGCATAAGACAAAGAGATACAAAATACTAGTATAAAATCATGTAAATAGGCTGGGTATAGTGACAGAAACTTAAAATCCCACTACTTAGGAGGCTGAGGCAGGAAGATTGGAGTTCAAAGCCAGCCTGGGCAATTTAGTGAAACCCTGACTCAAAATAAATTTACAATAGTGTTGGGAATGTAGCTCAGCACTAGAGTACTTGCCTAGCATGTGCAAGGCCATGGGTTTAATCTCTAGTACCACAAAATAAATAAATTAAAAATAAACAGGACTTCCAGGAAGATGGCAACGGGAAAGCAGCAGAGAAAGATCCTCCTGGAGGATCGCCACCCAGACATTGGCATATAGCAACATGAGAAAGACAGGAAGGAGAGAAATGTGTACCCTGAACCCAGGAAGGATCTGAAATGAGAATTGAAGCCCTCAGAAAGAGCAAACAAGACCTGTCCTGGAGGAAAGGCTCAGAGGGCCACCATGGCACTGTCAGAGGAAGAGGAGGCAGAGAAGGAGGGAGTCACTACTCCAAACACACCCTCGCCCCACTCCCTCATTCCAGCACTCACAGCTTCAGATTCAGAGGCCCATGCTCACAGGAGCCTCCCAACTTGGCCAGGGGAGAGCAGAGTTCCAAGAGCTGGTCCAGGACCAGAGAGGAGAAAGCACAGCCCAGAAAAGAGGCAATGGCGGTCGGAGGTGTTTGTCGAACCCAGTGTGAGGACTAGAAGTTACAACAGCCACTAAAACAGAATCCCTACTCTGCAGCAACCTTTCTAATCACATCCGGAGGCAAGGCAGAGTCAAAGTAACCAGTACACAGCCCACCACACCCAGCTCTACACCTGCCCCGAGGCTGTGGCCTCCTACCTCTCCACTGTGTGAGCAACTATCAGCAGAGAGCACCAGAAAGCAGTGACAGCGACTTCAGGGCCACAGCAATTCCCAGGGATCCAGCCAAAGAACAAACGGGAACTGGAGCACAACAGTAGGAGAGAGCTGCAGATGGAGGTGGACCACACAGTCCCACGCCCTTCTTACTCCAACACCAAGCAGGAAGCACAAGCTGAGTTACTGGGCTTCAGCTCCCACCCTGAATTCCCTCTCTGAGCACCCTGAGTCTTGGTGGCCCGAGCACTCAACATGTGTCCCTGACAGCAACAGGCTGAGTCCATGGGCTTCAGGACTCACCCTAAACTACTAATATAAGTACCAAGAAGGACTTCAAATTGCTTGCATATATGAACCTTGTATGAACCCACAGTGACAAATTACACGAAAAGCAGCAGTCCTGGAGTCCAAGAGACAACAACATACTCTGTATAGCAGACCCGAGAAAATCCTCCAATTTTCTTCTAGAACTAATAACAGTGCTTAGTACACACCCTGAACTACCACAGTGAGTATGGGTGGGGGACACCTCACATCACTTGTGTCCAGCATCGTAAATGCACTCAATGCCCAGCTGCAAGGGGTGGGGAATGGCAACACTGGAGATTGAGAAGTGGGAGGAGGTGAAGACCTGGAACTAGGATACAGACCTGGTTCTCTAGCTGGGTGGGATAGCCTCCAAAGAGTCATAGGCAGTCTGCAGGGAGACACTAGTGGCCTCTAAGGGGAGCCCGAGAGCCTTGACAGGGAGCTCAGTAGCCTGAAGTGGGAAGGGGCTCCCTCCAGGCTACATAAGAACCCTAAAGACCTGGACCAGGCTTCCAGCAGCACGGCAACGGGGCACAGCCCGGTAGTCTGCTGGGGGCAACCCCGTGGACTTGACCAGGCCCCCAGCAGTGCAGTGACAGGGCAGAGCCCAGCCTTCTGCTGGGGGCGACCCTGTGGACTCGACCAGGCCCTTGGCAGTGCCTCACTGAGTCAGAGCCCAGCTGTCCACTTGGGTGACCCTGAGGACTGACCAGGCCTCTGGATGTGCTGCATCGAGGCAAAGCCTAGAGGTTCACTGGGTAACCCTGCCAACTTGACTGGATGCCCCCATGGCCTTGCAGGCTTGTCAATGGGGACTTGACCATAGTGAACCTGGTTCCATACCTATCTACTGTCTTTGAGCATGGGTGCTTTTCCACCTCCTTCCATAGCAATTTGTGTACACCCATATTTGTTATAACATAATTTGAAGCAGCCATGTCTCTTCTTCAATGTGAGGGCCCGAGGGAGTAAATAAACCCAAAAGTACAGTTATTATCAGAGGGAAGATGACTGATTGGGTGGTAGAACAGTGGAGATGGGTGTGGAGAAAACTGATTAAACAAGCCATCATCTGTATAACTGAGTAACAAATGTGAAGATAACACTATCTTCTCTATAATTTGGTATTTCCTTTATTGTTTTCGTGTTAACTAATATGAAGATAACATGTAATACAGCATCCAGGGCTAATTCCCTATTATCTTCTCTATAACTTTGTATTTCCTGTATTGTTTTTGTGTTACTCTGGTTTATATATCTCCATTCTTTTGTCTTTAAAATAAATACTTTTTTGTATCCTAAAAAAATAAAATAAAATTATACAAATAAAAACACTATAATCTTAAATTTGAAATGAAAATACCAGTATGAAATCACGTCTTTTTTTTTTCTTAAAAAAATTGTTTATTTGCTATCTTTAGTCACTAAAAAAGCACAGAAGCAATTACAGTTCAGTACTGCTGATCACTTCTAGTATGCTAATTGTGGTGTCTAAATCTTATTTTCCAGCTAAAAAGAACTAGGGATTTTTCGAGAAATGAATGATTCCAGAATTGTGGCAGGAAATGTTCAAAATGAGCCCAAGATGTCTTATTGAGCTAGGAAACAAGGAAGCTATCAAAGACTTGAAGTACAACAAGAACAGAGATACCAACTTGAAGGGTCTCCCACTGCAACAAAATGAGCATTAAAAAATCAAACTAGTTAAAACACATCAAATATATACAAATATATTTCAAATGCATATGACAACCAAAGATTCATTGGTCAACATGAGAAGTTTGTAGAGCTCCAACTCACTACTTTGAACACTGATAAAGGGAAAGAAGCAAGTTCTTATCCAGCATTTCAGAGTATTTATATAAATGATAAGAAAATGTCCTTGTTGGAAAATTCCAGCTAGGAGAGGAAAATGGCAAATACTAAGCAATGGTCATCAGTAGATTTTAAAACCATTTAGGAGAAAGACTGATGGGGGTATTTTATAAAGGCTGGACCAGGTGACACCACCTGACCTGACTAGAACACTGATGGCAAACCTTTTAGAGCAACAGTGGCAAACCTATGTCATGAGTGCTGCAGCAGGCCTTGTATCATTGAACCAGCCTGCTACAGCACACATGCCATAGGTTTACCACCACTGCTTTAGTATTTCTAATAGAATGTGTGGCAGCCAGATGTGCCTGCTGACATGCAACCGCAAGTACACAGCACCAGCCATGAGGTATTTGCACCAAATAACCCACTACATGGACTCAGGCCTCTAGATGAAATTTCCTGTGGGTAGGACATATGGCAACCGAGAAACATGTTAGATAACCCCATGGAAAAGCAATTAGCCCAATTCTGGGATGCTGGTATCATAGATGACAAAGACTTGCTTTCTCCAAAAAATCAATGGAAAGCAGTCCTCCCCATTTCCCTATTTGACCTAGAGAAATTTGGGGAGGAGGTTATGTGAAGACTGGGAAGGAGGGTGTTATAGAATAGTATTTATAGAATGAGTCAAAACAACAAAAAATGCAAATCTGATCATGGCAGTCCCTGCCCAAACTCATAGTGCCACCTCTCACCATGTCCTGTCTGTGTTCTGACACGGTCACTTTCATCAGGTCCTCAAACTAGTCTGTTCTTCACTCCTCAGGTCTCTCACACAGGCAGGTCCCTCTCTCCGGAATGCTATCCTCACCCCTTCCCTATTTCACCCAGCAGCAGCCTGCTCATTCCTTCCATCACAACTCAAACACTGCTTCCTTAGCAGTGGGGCTGCCCAGCCTCCAGCCCAAGGTATGATCAGGTGCCCCTGCCCCACTCCTTGTTATACGCCCTCACTGTACTCTGTGCTTCCATGGCAGCAAATGGATTTTGCTTATATTTGCTTCTTCCCCAAGGATTAGAGGCACCTTGAAGGTAGACAGCCCATCTGTCAGTAATCTGATACATAGTAAGCAATAAAAATCTTAATAGATGTTTGAATAAATCAAATATTAGTCATGTAGTTCAATATACAGACTAGAATTCTGTAACACACTAAATGAATAAGACCCAGCATCATCCCTGCTTATCTTGGCTGTGGTGACATTTAGGTTAGTACTTACAACTTAGCCTGGCACTCTGGGGACCTACGGCTCACAGGAAAGGACTCACCACTTCGTAAGACTTGGGAATGGGTACAATGATGGCCAGCACGCAGATGAGCTGGAAGATGGCCCCCAGGAAGAGTCCATACCGCAGCAGATTCTCCAGGAAAGTGGGTTCAGGCACCTCGGGAGGTGAGAAGTCCAGGTCGGAGGCCATGACCCAAGCTGTCTGCTGTCTGAGGTCTCCTCTGATTTGACACTCTCTAGCGCCAACTTCTAAATGCAAAGAGAAGCGTCACGTTTCTACAGTGGACTTTAAATGGCCCCACTTGCACAAACACACATATATACTGCAAGAATATATAAAGCAACTGTGATGAAATGTTAACAATCCTTGAATCTAATTAAAAAATACATATTCAGTGAACCATTCTTTCAACATTTTGTATGTTTGAAGTTTTCCAAATATAAAGTTAAAGAAAATAAGTAAATGCAAAGGGAAATTCTTCAATGAAAATCTCAAATCAATATATATTTGTAGAAGTCCTACTATGCTTGTTTTATTAATCCATTTATGTATTCACCTAGTCATTCGTTCAACAAATACTTATTGAGTACTAAGCACCAAAGAGCGAGCAAAGCAGACAAATCTCTGCTCCTTCTGGATTCCTGCTCAAGATGGAGCACAAAACACTTAAGAAGGCAGGAGTCATTTCACTTTGTACGGTGTGACAGAAAAGGCCTCTCTGAAGAACAGAAATGAGAATGGGTGGGCAGATATATGAAGTGAGTGGGCCATTTGTTACGTGAAGCATACTCCAGGAACAGAGAAAAACAAGTACAGAGGCCCTGGGTGACTGATACGGCCAGACAGGTGTGATCAGGAGCGAGAGTGGAAGCAGGTACAATCAGAGGGGTGCTGGAGCAGATTTTGTAGGACCCTGACATTTGTTGTTCGATGGAGTAAAATATAAAGTGTTGTGAGCAGAAATATGACATAATTACAAAACTACATTTCTTTTATATATATATATATATATATATTTTTTTTTTTTTTTGCAGTACTGGGGATCGAACTCAGGACCCTGCGCCTGCTAGGCAGGCGCTTATTCCACTGAGCTATATCCCCAGCCCCAAAATTACATTTCTTAATGGGCAAAGGACATCAAAGGGAGGGGGCAGAATAGATACCGTGAGACCAGTGAGGAGGCCACTGCTAATAACCTAGACAAGAAATGCTTGCAGTGTGAGTAACAGAGGCAGTGGTGACCAGTGGTGGTAGGTCCAGTTTCTGCCCATCTCTCACCTTCTTTTCATCACCACCAGGCTCAATCCTAACACTCTGGTTGATCTGAAAGAACTGCTAGGGTTTTCTAAGAGCACTGAACTCTTCCATTCCACCCTGGGGCTTTGCCTAAGCTGTACACTCTCCCAAAAGGGGCCTTTCCCACTCTGATTGCTTCTGAAGCCCCCATTCCACCTCCAAAGCTGAGCTCAAGAATCACCTCCTTCCAACATTTCTCACCCTCCTCCTCCTCCCCAGTGAAAATGAACTATTCCCCATCTTCCCAGCATATACGAATGGCTTCCTTCTGCCCACCCCAATGATAGAGGGATGAAAGCATCACATGCACCTGAATCCATAAGCCTTTTCAAAGATCTGTGTCACACGCAAGTTTTTGTAATCTGAGCTAATTGCGGCCGTGAGTCAGCTGTGGCTATCTGTACTTGAAATAAAGCTTGTCTGAACTAAGATGACTGGTAGGTTAAGTACACACTCAGTTTCAATGATTCTGCATGAAAATAAGAATGTAAAATATCTCATTCATGTTTTTAGCCCAACATGGTGGTGCTCATCTATAATCCTAACTCCCTGGGAGGCTGAGACAAGAGGAGTTCAAATTCAAAACCAGCTAGGGCAACTCAGACCCTATTTCAAAATAAAAATTTTTCAAAGCCTGTGGCAGAACACTTGCCTAACATGCACAAAAGCCCTGAGTTCAATCTCCAGTCTTATATATAGACAGATATATATATATATATCTGTCTCATATATATATATATCACACATTGAAATGATAAATTAAATGAATTATAATCCAAAGAACAAAGATGAAGAAACTCTATGATTTCAAAACTACCAAGTTACAATAATTAAAGACAGTGTGGTATAACAATAGACATATTCTTAAGAATATAAACCTAGACCATAGACAAACAGAATAATAGTTCAGAAATAAATACTCAAATACAACAGATTTTCAAACAAGGAAACTAAGATCTTTTCAGTAAGGAAATGGAAGTCTTTTTAACAAATGCTGCTAGGAAACTGGATATCCATGTCCAAAAGAATGTAAAAATTAACTCAAAATGGATCTAAAACTACATAACTATCACAAGAAAGCACAGGGACAAATCTCTACAACATTGGATTTGGCAATGATCCCTTGGATGTGACATGAAAAGCACAACTAACAGGAGAAAAAATAAACTGGACTTTATATCAAAATTAAAAACTTTTGTTGGGCATTGGGACACACATTTGCAATCCCAGTACTCATGAAGCTGAAGTGGAAGAATTGCTGTGAGTTTGAGGTCAGCTTGAAGGCCAGCCTGAGCTACAAAGTGAGAACGTATCTCAAAAGTAGTAACAACTTAAAAAATTAAAAATATGTGTGTAAGAGGCATTATCCAAGAATATGAAAAGACAACACAGAAAATGGGAGTAGTTGTAAATCATATAGGTAATGAGGGTGTAGTATTTAAAATATATAAAGAACCACAACACAAGAACACATACACATGCCACCAAGAAAACAAAAACAAAAACCTCAATCCAATTTAAAAATGGGTAAAGGACACATGCTACAATATGGACAAACTTTGAAAGCGTTATAAAAACATGAATAAAAAAGAAGCCAGAGCCGAGCGTGGTGGTGCACGCCTGTAATCCCAGCACTCGGGAGGCAGAGGCAGGAGGCTCGCAGTGAATTTGAGACCAGCCTGGGCTACAAAGGCCAGGCTTCACGGCCAGCCTGAACTGCATAGAGAGAACCTGTCTCAAAAAAGACCAAAAAAAAAGCCAGACACAATAAGACAAGTACCTTATGATTCCATTTATATGAGTTTCCTAGAATGGGCACATTCCAAGAGCTAGACATAGAATAGAGGCTACCTGGAGCTGGGGCAGGGAGGGGACAGACACTTTAATAGGTACAGGGAGGGGAGGGCAGGGGAGGGGAGGGGACGGGAAGAGAGGGAGGGGAGATCTTTTCAGTAAGGAAATGGAAGTCTTTTTAACAAATGCTGCTAGGGACAAATCTCTACAACATTGGATTTGGCAATGATCCCTTGGATGTGACATGAAAAGCACAACTAACAGGAGAAAAGGGGAGGGGAAGAGAGGGGAGGGGAGGGGAGGGGAAGGAGAAGAAAGAAAAGAATTCTGTTTGTTCTGAGACAGCTATTAAAGAGTAACTCTCTCCCCTCCCTGCCCCAGCTCCAGGTAGCCTCTATTCTATGTCTAGCTCTCGGAATTTGCCCATTCTAGGAACCTCATATAAATGGAATCACACTCCAGGGTGGCCTTAAACTTGCAATTCTCCTACCTCAGCTTCCCAAGTGTTGGGATAACAGGTGTGCATCACACCTGTCCTATTTATTTATATTTATTTATACAATGGAATAAAAAATTCTACCTGCTATTTGTTTTTTACTTTTTTTTTCGTTTTTTACTTTTTAAATGGACGTACTAGAAAGGTTTTAAATTACATGTGTGCTGTGTTACACTTCCATGGGATGGCCCCAGACATCTGAAGATCTTCTTCCACTTTAGCTGCTGCTCCTCTGCTTTGCAGTTTTCTTCCAACATGAAGGATGACTAAATGACAATAAATATTATCTATTAAGTAAAAGAGAGAGACACATGCAAACGTTCTTTTTCAGCCTGGCCACTTCAGAAGGTCATGTGTGTGGGTCAGCAGGGCCAGCAGAGTAGCCAGTTCTGTCTATGCTGGGTACAGCCTTCAAAGCCTGCAGCTCATGTTTTTTCGGAATGCTCAGAGCTGGCAGATCTTCATCCTCCCAGGAAGAATCTGACTTCTGGAAAAAACCCAACATCATCTGGTTCCAAGTGTGGTGAATCAGGTGGGGCATCATGCTCAGGAATACCATTTTTGGTCAAATACAAGGTATGACGCTCAGACTCCAGCAACTGTTTGGAGTGGCTCATAAACTGGCCCCAAAGTGAATTCCACAGCAGCTGCAAGAACAGCTTCCCCAGAAGAACGATCCAGCCCCTACAAGGCACCAGCACATGAACACTAAGGTTGAATTAAGTGGTCTTAGCGTACACGTGTAATAACAGCACTCTGGTAGGCTGAGGCAGAACGATCCCTTTTCAAGCTTACCATGGGTAACTTTCTTAATAAGACCCTGTTTCAAAATAAAAAATTGAAAAAGGGCTGGGGATATAGTTCAGTGCAAAGGCACCCGGGTTCAATCTCCCGCATTACCACACACACACAAAAAGAAAAGCAGTCTTGTTTCCTCAGTTACACCTTATAAAGTAAAATATCCTTGGCCCAAGCTTTATACTTACAGTTGTAAATACTCAGATTTATCACTGCTACTAAAAGCAACATAATTATGAATATTTGGAGTGGTACAATAGAGACTGGGCTGGGCATCAGGAAGAGGTGAAAAGTGAAGGAGGCAACACACACAGTCTGACTCTAACAGCAAGTAGCTGGACTTTAGGTCAATTTCTTCACAACTTACACTTAATGTTCTGAGCCAAACAACAATGTCTATTCAAAGCTCTAATACATTTAGGATTTTTTAAAAGTAGCAATTAGGCAATATACAACAAAAAGCATAAAAGTGATCATATCCTTTGACTGAATAACTTACTTCCTAGAATTGATACTAAGGAAACAATTCAAAAGAAGAAAAAGCCTTTGAAAACATTCATGGCAGTGTTACAATACTGGAAAACAGGAAGCTACTCGTGTCCAAAAATAAGGAGGCAGTTAACCCAATTATGGTGTATTATGGTATAGTCCCCCTTTACTAAAATGGCAATATAAATGCTGTATAAACACTGTTATCAGGTGAGTGTAAAGTCTTCGCAATATAGCAACATTGAAAAAACTGAAAACAACTGGATAAACACTGTGATGGCAACCATGTATAAACTGATTTCCTCGGATAAAGATCAAAAGAGGCCATAACAAATTGCTAGTAAATTGGAGTCCTAAGCTTTAATTTTTTGCTATGTTATTGAAACAATGAATACAGCTTAAAAGAAAAAAATCTATGTCCTATCTACTTCTTAAGACTTTTATTAGGGTAGAATAGTCTAATAAAACTATTACTGACAGAAATGTTTTTCTATATTTGTGCTCTCCAAATGGCAGACAACAGCCACAGGTGGCTACTGAGCACTGCATTAAATGGTTACAGAGGAACTGAATTTTTAATCTGAATTTTATTTAGTGTTCACGTGTGTGCACATGCACGTGCAATACTGAGGATTGACCCTATGGCCTTGTACATTCTAGCCAAGTGTTTTACCACTGAGTTACATCCCCGGCATGGAATTTTACTTGACTTTAATGAAATTAACTACAGTCACATGTGGCCAAAGGCACACTCTTCAAAGCATGGGTGTTAACAAGAGGGCAACTACAACAAAGGTTCTACAAAATAAAAATGTTCTGTGTATGCTTCACAACTCTCTAGTTTCCTCATTTTTTTCCACGTCCTCTGTGCTTTACTTCCCAGCCCACTTGCTAGTAGGTTTGAGTGTGCCTTTCCTGACTACAGAAGCCACAGGAATCCTAAACATCCTTCAGATCTCAAGGAAAAAACACCCCTGAGGCTCCATTCCCTGTGTTAAGGTGGGGGGGGCAGATATTGAAGTCAGGTCTTTTGCACTGAACTACATTCCCAGCCCTTTGTAAAGTTCTGAGACATTCGCACTATGTCACTAAATTACCTAGGCTGGGCTCAAATTTGTGATCCTCCTGTCTCAGCCTCCTGGTATACTTGGCATAGGGCACCACACCTGGCCCTGTGATAAGCTTTGGTCCTCACCACCACCACTGCTTAAGCAGCAAGCAAATCACCTACCAGGTGCTATGCACAGCATGTTCGAGTCAGCCTCTCATTCACTTCTCAACCACTCTGGGAGTATTACCGCTGAGGTCCAGGAGGCAAGGCCTGGTAAGGCTTCGTGGCCTGCCCAAGAATTATTTGGCTAAATGGCAAAGTCAGGATTCAAACTGACTGGCTCCTTCAGGGCCAGACTCCCAACCACTGGGTCAAGAGTTTTTAAACTGCAGGCTGTGGCCCATCCATGAGCCATGGAATCATTTAAAAGGCTGCATCCAGCACTAACTTCATTAGCCAGCACAGAGACCAAAACCTAAAATGTATTTCTTCTTGTTTGAGAAATACATCAGGGTCTACTATTCTACTTGATACACTGTAATCACATTATCAGGGACCCTGGGTTCCTCTTAAATTTATTTATTTTTTCCTCTTAAATTTATACCAGGGTGTGACTCACAAATATATGGCAAATGACAGAGCTATATGCCTGTTTCCCACCTCAGAGCAAGTGCAGATTCCTCAATGAACTGCATCAATTAACAAGGAGGAGGGTTCAAGTTTCCATGGGCTTCCTCAGGCTCTGCCAGTGAGTCCAGGCAGAATCTGGGTTGGGCTGACCACTCACTGTTCAATGTCTCCAGCCCTCTGATATGCCAGACTTGTGGGCAGAGGTTTTCACACTGGAGACTCTCAGACCCCTATCACAATGACGTGAACGGTGCACACTCATTTACTACCGAACACAGCAAATCATCTCAGCAGGTTACTGGACCCTGTGAAGCTCATTCCCAAATGCCAGACACTGGTAGTCTTAGACATTTATTGACTGGACAAATATTTATTGAGTATTCATTACGTGCAGGTCCCTAGTCTTTGACATGGAATTTTCACCCAAATGAAAGTCTCTCTCTCTCTCTCTCTCTCTCTCTCTCTCTCTCTCTCTCTCTCACACACACACACACACACACACACACACACACACACACACACATCAAGGATATCATGAGAAAATATTAAGGCAGAAGAAGAGAAGAAGGAGGGGGTACTATATTATATCAAGTATTCCAAGGAAGGGCCTCTCCAAGAAGGTAACATTTCAGTGAGACCAGAAGAAAAAGGGCCGGGTGTGTAACTCAGTGGCTGAACATGTGCTTAGCGTGTGCAAGGCCCTGGGTTCAATCCCACCAATCCCCTACCACAAAAAAGACAGGGAGAGAGTAATTTCAATATCTGCTAGAATACCCCAGGCTAGAGGAACAGCAAGAGAAAAGTTCCCAAGCCAGGAATGAGCTTCATGATCAAGAGGAAAGTGAGAAAGCTACGCAGGGTCACATGGATCACTGTAAACACTTTGGCTTCTTCTCTGAAACAGGAGCTACTGGAAGGTTCACAGCTAAAAACTGCATGGTCTCTCTGCTCGCTGTGTTGCAAATGACGGTAGGGAGAAAGAACGGAAGCAGGAAAATTAGTTAAAAGACTGTTATAACAATCAAAAGACATACCACAGGGGTAGCAGAACACGCAGATTCTCAGGTTAAATATATTGTAGAGAATGCCAACAGGATTGCTGAGATAAAATGTGAAAATTTAAAATAATCCCGCACAAAGAGGAAACTATTGTGTATGATAATGTGATGGTGAATAGAAGACATTACACATTTGTCAAAATCCATAAAATTTTATAGCAGTAGGAATAAACTTTAATGTATGCGTATGTTTTAAAAATCATAGATCTCAGTATCTCAGGATGTAATACACACAGTGACATTCTGAACCTCAGTATTTTAAACAACATCACTGTAAGGACTGAGCTAATAAAATGCTGATCTAAATAACTTTGGAAATGAGAGGAGTCTATAAAAGTAAAGGCAAAATGAGCTGTATATATGAATAATATTCTACTTGATAAAGTTGCTTCCCACAGGGGACACAGGTAAGCCATTCTGAAATCTGTACACCAGAATTAACCCGTAAGTAAAGAGACGGTAGAAGTCACGTTCGTCAGAGGTCGAGTGGGGAGGTTACAGGTAAAGAAGACAGCTAGTAAAATCCACGTAGTAATGAACGAGGACTGGAGACATGAATATGTTCAACTTAATACAGATACAAGAAGTTACATACAGAAATATCCACAGATGTGTGTGTGTGTGTGTGTGTATCTTGCTCTGTCCACTGAGAGGGTCCAGAAGCAAGGACATCACAGAAGGAATGGCCACACCTCTTGCCCAGGTCGTGGGCCGTTCTCTAACAAAAGGAACCAGGGCTCCTTGGGAAATGGCAGATATACAGGATGAGCATGGAGTAGAAAGTTTGAAAGTGTTTTAGAAAACAAAGCAAATAAAAATATGCTAAATGAAACCCACCATTCTGTACACCAGGGGTGGTGAACCTATGGCATTTGTACTGCAGCAGGCTGTTTATATCACTGGAAGTTCTAAAAGGTTCACTATCACTGCTATATACCTAATATGAACCAACAAACAAGCAACAACAACAATAAAATGTGGAGGGCAGTATGTCAAAGGGAAAGCTCCCAAAGGCCAAAGTTGTAATATTTAGAATAACAAAGGAGCGCTAGATTATAACCCAAAGTATACAGTAAATATCCACGAGTCTGTATTGCTATAAATAAATAAATAACGAGAATGGACAAATCTCCCATTGAGAACTTCAAATAATTTAGGCAGATCCTCTGTCTCTAAGTGTGAGGCATAATTCCACACTCCTAAGTGTGGGCTACACATAATGACTTTCTTCTAAGAGTACAGTATGAAACTGGGAGGAAGGAGTAACTTTACAGTAAACAACAACACTGGACTACTGTGTCAAGGGTTAACATCAACAGTGATAATTTATATTGATTTTGTATATTCCTGAGCCCTAACCTTTATGGTTGTTCTCCCTAAAACCCACATGCCTAGTCTAATTGTGAGGAAAATAGACAAATTCCAATTGGAGGGTTATTCTGCAAAAATCTGACCAATAATCCTTACAACTGTCAAATCCATCTAAAACAGGGAAGGTCTGAGAAATAGTCACAGCCCAGAGGAGCCTAAAGAGACATGGTTACTAAGTGACTGTGGGCTGGGCATGGTAGTACGCACCTGTAATCCCAGCATTCTAGAGCTGAGCAGAATTGCAAATTCAAGCCCAGACCTGGCAATTTAGTGACTTACAATGACACTGTCTCAAAAAATAAAAATAAAAAAGGGCTGGGGATGTAGTTTAATGTGAAGTGATAGAGTCAATCCCCAGTAACACACACACACACACACACACACACTGTGGTATCCTCGAAGGGACACTGGTACAGAAAAGGAACATTAGGAGAAAACTGAGGAAATCTGAATAAAGTACGGATTTTCGTTCATAATAAATATCAATACTGATTCATTAATTTGACAAATATACCATATGGGAACTCACTGCAATATCTTCACAATAACTGTAAATTTAAAATTGTTCTAAAATAAGATTTTTTAAATAGGTCAACATTTCAAAATACATAACTATGGAGACATGTATAGATCACCACGAAGACATGGATAGATCACCATGGAGACATGTATAGATCACCACAGAGACATGTATAGATCATCACGGAGACATGTATAGATCACCATGGAGACATGTATACATCACCACGGAGACAAGTATAGATCACCACGGAGACATGTATAGCTCTAAAGGCTTTGCAAATACTAAATGTCTTCTAAGACTGAAAAGCCAGATTCCAAAACTGCCTGAGACTTCACCGTCTCCCAAACTTTCCCCCAAAGGTGTACAGTATGTTGGCAGGGGGATTCTTAGCTTCTAGTGACAAGGTTTTCAAAGTCTGTTCTGAGAATTCACCTGAAACTGCCTGGGGATGGAAAACCAGGGTAAAGAGCTACTGCCTTATAGCAATGTGCTGTACATCGAGATTTATCCCACTACAACCACTTCCCAAAGCTGCTCAAAATTGGGTTAGAACTTTGTCTGATGGAAAGCTATGCCACCTCTCAGGCCAGTCATCAGTGACTGGTAAACTGAAACTATTAAAAAGATGTTTTGCAAAAAAAAATTGGGGGGACAGTATTGTGGATTAGACCCAGGGCCACACACATACTAGACACATGGTCTACCACTGAGTATATATTCCCCAACACTTTATTTTGAGACAGGGTATTGCTAAATTTCCCAGACTGGTTTTAAACTTGTGATGCTCCTGCCTCAGTCTCTCAAGTAGCTGGGATTACAGGTTTACACCTTTATACCCAGTCAAAATATAATTATTAGTTCAAATTTGCTGTGACTACAAAGTATGACTTTGGTTTTTTTGTTTTTGTTTTTGTTTTTGTTTTGAGACAAAGTCTCGCTGTGTAGTTCAAGCTGGACTTACATTCACTATATAACTCAAGCTGGCCTTGAACTCACAACAATCCTCCTGCCCCAGTCTCCCAAGTGCTGGGAGTACAAGTGTGTGCCACCACGTCTGGCTTTAAAAGTCTGAAATTTTACACAGTAGTTCCCACAATGTATGAGATACATATCCATGGGGGATACATGCCAAGACCCCCAGTAGATACCCATAACTATAGGTAATACTGAATGCTAAAATATACTGTTTCTTCCTTTCCATAAAGTTCAATTTATAAACTAGGTACAGTAATAGATTAACAACATTGATAATAGTACAATTCTAATAATATATTGGAATAAAAATTATGTGAATACAATGTCTTTCAAAATCTTTTCTGTACTTACCTTTCTTGTGATGTGAGATGATCATGATGCCTACACGATGCAATGAAGTGAAATGAATGACACAGGTACTACAACGTGGGTAGGCTATCACTGACCTCCTGAGGTCAGAAGGACACTCTGCTTCAGTGATCCTGGACCACTAAGCCACATCAGTGTGGATGACTGGGTGTCAGGAACAGATGCTGTTGATGGGTGGGACTCCCCTACAGTTGAAGGTGTTTTATGGACATCTTTTGGAAGAACATTGTAATGGGAAGTTGTCTCTTTTTAATTCATCAAAATGTTGCTGTAGAGGCTGTAATCCCTCAGTGATCATCTTGGTGACTTGAACGCTGCATTCCACCCAAGGATGGTCTTCCCTAATTTCATCCTTTCGTGTCTACAAAATCTGCAACACTTCAGCAAATTCCTGTAATGTCTCTGCTTCAGTTTCTTATCTTCTCCCTCTCCATAGAACTCTCGATTCGTTTTCCAATTTCACAATTGTTAACACTTCTGCATGGCCTTCAATATGTTCTCCCACTTCTGCTGAAACTCTTTCAATGTGCTTTTCCACTTCTGCTGGAAATGTGGCAGGAGCTTCTTCATCCGGGGATGCAGCCTCTCCAGCGATTTTTCTATTTTTCAGTTCAAATCTATTCCTGAACCAGTATAAGCATCCCTGACTTCAGAGCAAATGGCTTCACATTACCTGTTTCAGGGGCTTCCTTGATGAAGTTTCCATATAAACTCAATGCTTTCTGGAGCAACACACTTCCATTAACTGGAACACATGTTCTTTTTATGTCTTCCACCCATAAATTTAATGTCTTCTGTATCTTATCTAAGCACCTATCACATACTTTGGTTGTAACTTTTACAATCTGAGATGTGCCAACAAAAACATCACGAGTTTCTTTTTCCTTCTTCACACTTTCATAGATTCATTGGTACTGTAGATTTTAACACCACCTATGTTTCTTTTTTTCCTCATTAAGTCTGAACGTTCACCTTTTCACTTAAGGAAAGCGTTTTCCACCTTCTCTTTGGCATATTCAAATTGATAGGATCACTACTCTTGAGCTTGGAGCCCATTATAAAGTAAAATAAGGGTTGCTTGAACACAAGCCCTGTGGTACAGCATAGTTGATCTAATAACAGAGAGGGCTATTAAGGGACTAATAAGTCGGTGTCATATACAGCATAGATCCGCTGTTCAAAGGGATGACTGATATTCAAGGCAGGACAGAGGAAAGGCTCAAGATTTCACCAAGCTACTTAGAATACAAATTTAAAACTTATCACCTGCTTATTTGGGGAGTTTTTCCACTTACTATTTTTAGACCACAGGTAAGCCAAACAGCGGGAATACAGTGGGAGAATACTGTAGTCAGAGAATCAATTCGCCTCAAACGCCACCGAACACGGGAGCACTTTACATTCACTGGCTCATTTCATTCTCAGGACAAGTCTATACGCCCAGTTTACACAGAAGAAACGGAAGACCAAAACGGAAAGACGACTTGCCCAGCGCTCACAAAGCAACACAGGACAAACTCGGGATCCGAGCCCCAGCCACACTGACTCGCCAGGTACGGCTCCACCTGCGGCGGGTTAAAGGCCAGGATGCGGCCGTGGAGCCTGAGTTCCGGCCCAGGCTCCGAACTAAGGGTGGACAGCACCAGGCGAGGCCTTCCGCCTAACTGCAATTCAAACTTCCCACGGCAAGTAACTTCGCACCACACGCCACAAGAAGTTATTTATGGCTCCTGCTGAGCAACGCCTGTCTTGGCACCAGATCCACCCTGTCCCTGGGTTCCCTCTGCGGTTCCAACTCCGCCCCACAGAGAAACGCCGACCACCTGCGGGAACCTCACGGCTTACCTCCCCTGCTGCCGCGCCGCTCCCCGGAAGTAATTCCTCTTGGCCTCAAGTCCCGGAAGTGACGCACCCCAAGTAACCAGAGGCTTCAGCTCCGCCCGCCCCTCGTTGCTAGCTTTGTGGTAAGCTTCGCTGCTGAACTTGATCGGAATTTTGTCCCCTACTTTGTGATTTTGAGCCGCACAGTTTTAAGGAAGACAGATCTAGACTCCCTGGATTCTCCAAACCATTTATCATTTAGCGCTTTAAGGAAACATTTGTGGAAGCCTTACCAAGCCGTGAACTAAGAAGGAGAACAGAAACCCTTGTTATAATTCCGCAGAAGTAAATCTCTACTTAGTTTAAAAAAAATTTACAGTCTGTTGGAGGAGTGGAGGGTGACAGGGCGAAACAGCTAAATGAATGTGGAATCATGCGTGATAACTGACAACAGTACGATTGAGGAAAGGGTGGGGCAAGTAGCTGGGGGAGAAAGAAGTTTAAATGGAGCGTGGTAACCAGTCCACGTGGACTAGGACAGTTTTTGGTTCCTAATACTCCACCCTTTGTAATTCCCTTCCACACCGAACAGGGCTGACCGGTAGGATATTGTGGACCATGAGTTTCAAAGTTAAATCATAAAAGACACTGAGCTTCCTCCTTGCTCTCTCTGGATCGCTCATGGGAAATCCTACGCTGCAGGGACACTCAGGCAGCCCTGTGGGGAGGCTCACATGGGCAGGAACCACCCAGCCCCCTGCTAACAACCAGCTCCAACTTGCCACTCAAATGCATGAGCCACTTTGGGAGTCCAGTCTCAGTACAGATGACAGTGGTCCTGACCAAAGTCTTAAATATAACCTTGTGAAGAGTTTTTGAACTGGAAACATCTAGCAAAATCACTCAAATTCCTGACACATAAATTATAATTGTATAGAAATTAGAAACAATAAATATTGTTTTAAGCTCCTAAATTGCAGAGCAATTTACCATGCTAATATAGGGGAAATATAACTCCTGAGGCATCGGCAAGGTGAAACAGCAACATGACACACCAGATTTGGAGGCATATTCATTTATGTACATCAACAGGAACTGATTGAGATCATTTCCTGAATATCACGCCCCAGTCTCTGGTGGTCTAGGGCTTTTATACCACGCACAAGCAGGAGGTACAAAGATGAGACAGAACAGCTTGGCAGTTCTGATTAGCTAGCAGGGTGAGATCATTGGTTACAGCGCTAGATTGATGACCATCAGTTACAAGACTAGATTAATGACCACAAGGCTTGGTATAATCAAGTATCCTGTATATTAGGTTATGTTCTTGTGAATACAGAAGTCAAGAAATTAATTACAAAACCATGAAGCAGTTACAGAGCTAGGCAGCTTCAAATGAACAAAGTTTTAAAAAGAACAATTTCTCTTGCACAGTTTTTCCCTTTCATAAACTTGCTAGGTGTCAAATATACTGAGTTTGTGTCCCCCCAAAATCAGAGAATGAGTTCTAAGGAACAACAAAGGTTACGAGGAGGACAGATTTATTGAGAGATAGCTCCTGAGGGGCAAGAAGGGACACGACAGTGGATTGCCACAGAGGCCACTTTTGTGTTTTTTTTGGTGGTACTGGGGATCGAACTCAGGACCCTGCGCTTGCTAGGCAGGCACTTATTCCACTGAGCTATATCCCCAGCCCCTGAGGGCACTTTTATAAAGCAAAGTCATGAGGTGAGTACAACATGGATCATAACACATTCAACGATAAGATTACAAGTGTAGCTACTTAGCTAATATTGATCCGGAGAGAAGCAAGTCACACACAAGGGTACATGGAAGGCACAAAGGTGACCGATGTCTATCTCGGCTTTATTAGACAAGGAGATACAAATTATAGTGTCATCTGAAGTTATCGTCTACCTCTCAGGGAAGCGTGTTGGCCTAGTCATTCCTGTCTTTACCTTGAGGCCTACTCTTTGGCAGACCCACCTCCCGTCACACTTGTGATGTGTTCTCATGTTCTTCCCTGGCTCAACTGTGGGCCTAACTGTCTGACTGCCTTAATATTTCTACCTAACTTAGCTACTTAGAATAATGTCTCACATTTAGCAATAAAACATAAAGAAGGAGGAGTTAGAGCTAAAGATTCATAAATGAATGAGACCTAGCCTACCCTCAAGGAACTTGCAGTCTCTTGGAAGGACACAGGCAAGAATAATTATAATTTATTCAGCATTCACTAATCCCACAATGTGAAGTAGTATGATATAACCAAAGATCCAAATTCATTTAACAAATATGTATGGAATTTCTGCTCCATCTGATGAATTATGATGCTGGAAATTCACTGGTGAGTAGGTGGGTCCCAACCTTCATTGTGCTTTCAGACTAGGAATTACTGATGTTGACCACCCCCACCAATCAACCACACAATTAAATGCACACTTACAAACCATGAAGTTTGGTTCCCAACACCATGGGAAGATAGAAGGGAAAATCATGAAAGAACAAATAACGTGAGGAACATACAATCAAGAGAGAGTGCCCAGAGAAAGTTTCTTTGAAGATGTAACATTTCAGGTAAGAAATGAAGAGTGAACAGGAATTTTCCAGGCAAAGAGAAGGAGAGAAAGGAAAAGAAACCATAATGGGGGAGGTGGGAGAGGCTGGGCTGTGGGAAAAGGCTTGGAACCTAAGAGTAGATGAGGAAGTGGGGAGAAGTGGAAGCCTAAAACGAATAGATGCTTAGGATACAATTTGGTACTTGCCCTGGAGGAGCCTGTGTAGAGTATTTGTGGAGCGTATTTTATGGGTTGAATTATGTCTGCCCTAAAGGATATATTGGAGTCCCAACCTCAGTTACATCAGACTGTGACCTTATTTGGAGGTAAGAACTTTACAAATACAATCAAGTTAAAATGACATTAAAATGGGCCTTAGCCCAACAAAGGAGGGGGTGAGGGGACTGCACAGTTCCCACATAAGGATGGCCTCCGAAGATGAAGGCAGTTTTTTTATTAGTACTTGTTTGCTGTATGTAATGATTATATTCATCATTGGAAGTTGGTACATGTAACATAACACACCTTTATTCTTTTTACTTCTTCTCCTTCCTTCCTTCCCCTCCATCTCTAGATCCGTTGCCCATTTGTAAAAGATCTATCTCCCTGTTTCCTATTATCTACCTTTTATTTTGCTCTTTCAGTTTTTCACATAAGATAAACCATGCAACATTTAAACTTGAATGTCTGATTTATTTCACTTAACATTATGATCTCAAGGTGCATCATCCATTTCCCTACAAACAACTCAGATTTATCCTTTATGGCAGAGTAGTATTCCGCTATGTGTAAATGCCACATCTTCTTTATCCATTCATCTGTTGATGAATACATAGGCTATTTCCAAGACCTAGCTATTACGAGTTGTGCTATAAGCACAATTGTGCTATGGAAATATCATGAGTTGTGTTATATCCATGCTATAAATATGTATGTTATACCCATGCACATATCACTGTAATATGATGTCTTTAATTCTTTCAGGAACACATATATCCAGAAGGGGAGTAGCTGGGCTGAATGGAATTTCAATTTTTAGCTTTTTGAGGAATTTTCATACTGATTTCTAAAGTGGTTGTATTACATTCCCACCAACAATATAGAGGGGTTCATTTTTTCCCCACAACCTTGCCAGCATTTGTTGTTATTTGATTTCTTGATGATAGCTGTTCTTTCCGGAGTGAAATGGAATCTCAGTGTTATTTTAATTTACATTTCTGTAATGGCCAGAGGTGTTAAACATTTTTTCATGTATTTCTTAGCTATTTGTACTCCTTCTGAGAAGCATCTACTCATTTCAAATACCCATTTTTATTGGGTCTTAAATAGTTTTAGCTCTTTATATGTTTCAGATATTAGTCCTCTGCCCAAGGAGTAGCTGGCAAACCCTTTTTCCTACTTTGTAGGTTGTCTCTTCACTCTATTGGTTGCTTTCTTTGCTGCGTCAATACTTTTTAGTTTTACATAACCCCATTGATTGATTCTTGATGTTACTTCTTGGGCAGTTGGGGTTCTGTTCAGAAAGCTATTTCTTACGCATATATCTTGAAGAGTTTTACCTATTTTATCTTCCAGTGTATTGTTTCTGTTTTCATATTGATTTCATCTTAGTACATGATGAGAGATGTGGCTTTAGATTCAATCTTCTGCATGTGTCTAGCCAGGTTTTCCAGCACCATTTGTTAAAGACGTGATCTCCTCCAGTATATGCTTTTGGCCCCTTTGTCAAAGACCAGGTGGCCGAATGTGCCTGTGGTTGAGCGTGCATAAAGGCAGACATTGAAGTGACATTTCTACTGCCAAGAAATACCAAGGATCACCAGCAAACCACCAGAAGCTAGGACAGTCACTGCAGAGATTCCCTGCAGCCCTCCGAAGGTGCCAACAGACACCTTGATTTCAAACTTCCAGCTTGCAGAGCTGGGAGCTGTTGAAGCCATCCAGCTGGTGCTGTGTACTTTGTCAAGGCACTCTCAGCATACTAATACATGTGAGTGGGTGCTTCGAGGTCTATTAGTCTCTGCAGCCAAATGTAAAAGGGCTCCGCTGCAGGCGCAACTGCTTTCTCAATTTCTGAAAACTTCTGGAAACTGCCCGCCGAGTTTTGCTCATCTCTGTGCCCTGCATGGCTCCGTTAGCAACACCACAGCGCAGTGGAGAACTTCGCAGCATGCTTGTTCCTATCATTTCACATCTGCACATTATGAAGGAGAAAAAGGTGAAGAACGAGAAGGATTTCTGCTGTGAATAGACTTCTAAAGTAGCTTAACACATGACAGCGTGAGGCAGTTTTTAAAGTATTAATTATAACTGCCATTTATTGTGTAGTCACTACATGCCAGGCGCTTTACATGCCTGTATTCACCCCTCCAGTAAGCCTATAAAATAGATATTATTATTATTATTATTATTATTATTATTATTTTCATTTACTGGTGAAGGAAGTTTAGCAGCTTCACCACGGCCTCAGACTGTGCACATGCATGTCCCTTATCCGACCTGACCAACCTGTGCAAATTAGATAAATGCTCCAGATATGTGTGCTCTGGGGAAAGGGAAGAACCAGGAGAGACAGAGACATCTGAGGAGGCTCCATGAGGGAGAGGGCTCCATACGTGCTCTGTCTGATAGGGTGTATAGTAAGTCTCCAGTTTAAGAATATTCAAGTTATGAAATTTCACAGGTTTCATAGAAGCCTCACTTTGTCAGACTTAGGAACAAGGCCACCTTACAAACATCCAGAGCTCATGCATAAATTGGGGACTTACTGTATTTGGATAAAGGCAAAGGAAAGGAGAGGTGCGGACCTCACTTTGCACCTCCAGCCTTTGCCCTTGTTGGCCTCTCTGCCTGGAATATACCCTTCTTCTGACTCTTCATGAAGCAGGCTCATTCTCATCCCTCAGGGCTTAGCCCAAGTCTCAGCCTTGCAGAACAGCCTTCACCACATGGTGATACACACCTGTAATCTCAGCTGTCTGGGAGGCTGAGCCAGGAAAATCACAAGTGCCTGGGAAACTTAGTGACTTAATGAGACCCTGTCTCAAAATTTAAAAATACAGATAGGGCCAGGGCTATTGCCCAGTGGCACAGAACCGGCCTGGCAAGCTCAAGGTCCTGGGTTCAATTCCTGGTACCAAAAAAAAAAAAAAAAAAAGCTGAGGGACTAGGACTGGGCATGGTGATGCACACCTGTAATCTTGAGGCCAGCCTGGGGTACACAGTGAGTTCAAAGATAGCCAGAACTGCACATCAAGACCCTGTCTCAAAAAGAGGGGCGTAGACAGGGGATGTAGCTCAATGTGAGGCTCTGTCAATGCTCAGTACTACACAACTCTAAGGTAAGAAGTGCAATCACCTAGGGACTACCAAGCTGTGAAAGGCCCACACCACATGGGGACAAGAACTCTAGGAGCATCAGGCACTTGATTTAAGCCGAAAGCCAAAGTGGTGGAATGGTGTGTATAGAGTCTAAGTGGTAGGCAGTGTTTGCTGCACAATTCTTTTGATGTTTACAAAAGAGAAAAATGTGACATTTTTCGCTATGAGATTTGTGGTGACATCATCTTGGAAGTGGATTGATTCTTCAGTGCCAGATGCCTCCGGCAACACATGGAGCGGAGATGGGAGCCCCAGCCTGGCCCTTCCCAAACTCCCTGCCCACAAAACCATGAGCGACGCAAATGGATGCTTCACATCTATACATGTGGCGAGTTAGATAACAGAAACCCTCGCTCTAAGTAAAGCTCCCTTCCTTTCCGCCACAGGTTCCTGCCTTTCTTTTCTTGTTTCTATACTAAGAATTAAGCCCAGGACCTCATTCATGCTACGCAGCACTCTACCACTGAGCTATATTTGCAGACCCGGATCTTGTCTTTTATAGCAGTTATCACAATTTGTAATTCTTGTTTGCTTTTCTTTCTTTTTTTTTTTTTGGTGGTGGTGGTGGTAATAGTGTACTAGGGACTGAGCCCAGGGCCTTCATACTGAGCTACATCCCCAGATCATTTTATTTATTTACTTATTCTTTTTTTTTTTTTTTTTTT
>PVLD010001407.1:0-46690 GCA_004027595.1 Dinomys branickii | reverse complement strand
TCTCCCAGCACCTAGCACACTGCTGGGCTCATCTAGGTACACATGAACGTTTGTGGATTAACTGAGTAGGACAAGAGAGACGAAGCCCTCCTAAAGAATAATAGGAGAGGATATTAATTTCATAGAATGGGGGTGAAGTTCAGATTTGTCGGTTGGGTTGCCCAACACCGGAGTCCCCATCTGTGGGACTCTCAAGATGAATGGGGTGAACACATCCTCAATCCTTGCTAAAGAATGGATGCTGGTCCAACTACGATTAGTTGTAGATCCCTGTCCGGGACTCTGAATCCACAGGCAGAAATCTCAGCTGCAGGGGTCAGTCACAGGCTTTGGTGAGTCCAGAGTCTGGGGTTTTGTTCAGAACAGGTGGCGCTTGGTGCAGGACTTTGATGACACCTGACCCTGCGTGGTTCCTGCCCGGGCCTAACCTGCAGTGTTCCCGTTGGCTCCCTTGCACCTTAGGCTCAGCTCCATTGTGAAATGAACACTAGGTTGGTGGAGCCTGATGGATCCAGAAGGCAGGACCAAAGCCAGAGCTGCTCTCACCAGGCAGTGGGGACATCATCCATGTTCAGCAAGGCCAGGGGCGTATTCATTTGGGGACTAAGAGGGCCCAACAGCAGGGGGACTCACCACGTTCTCACTCTCTGGGCCTCCTGCGGCCTCAGAGTAGATAACCAACTTTGTTCAAAGGCAGAGGGAGGGCTCACTCTCCCTACTTCCTTGGCTGAGTCCAGAACTCCATCTCCCTGAAGTGCGTCCGTCACTGAAGCAGCACAAACTTCACGCATGCCCGACATCTGGTTGGTATTAATTACCTCCACATTTATTAAGTGCCCCATTAAACTTGGCTCTGACAGCACAGTTGGCTCCCTGAGTTAAATCCATACTAAATATTCAATTATACACAGCGCAAGCAGAATCATATTTGGTAGGGATTAGCTCACTTGTTCTGCGAAGGCACTTTTCCAGCTGAATAACAGTGGCACCTTATAAGTGTGTAGTGTTTTCCTCTTGAGGGACTTTAGGCTAGACCTTCTCCCAGAGGGAGCCAGACACTGGGTGTCTTCATCTCCATTTCGTAGTTGGGTAGACTCATTAAAGAGAGCTGGCCCTAGCCATATACACTGGAATCTTACTCCCCTGCAGGGCCCAACTCAAGTTACCTTGGCCTTGAAGCTCTCTGGGTTCCCGACATCAGAATTTCCGGGCAGCACTTGACCCTGAGAGAAGCTTGGACCTAATAAGAACACCTGAGCCCTCACTTCACACAGGATCCTGGGATGGATATGCGACCCGCATTCAGTAACTCCCTTCTCCCAGCAAACCTGAAGAGTGTTTCTATTTCACATGTGGGAAACTGAGACGCACAGAGGTCAAGTGATGGGTTTAGGATTAGTTGTATACTAAGAAATGTTGCACCCAGGACTAAAACTAGCTCTCTCCAACGACCCTGGTTCTTTTATCCATTCAACAGGTATTTATTGAGCACCTATTACATACCAGCTATTACAAAGTACTTGTTAGAAGAACAGTACTGCTAGGGGTACAGGAATGAAGAAAACATGATCCTTGCACTACCAAAAATTATCATCTATCAAGGAAGGCAGGCTTGAAATACTTCCACAAAAGATTATTCAATTACAAATCAAACATCAGGCAGTATTAGTAAAATTTAACTGAACTAGATAAGACAAGAGTAAGAGAAGCAAAGAATTCAGGTCCCTGGTTGGCCATGTATTATAATCCAGGGGTCAGTAACACTTTCTTTTGTCTTATACTTTGTAGCTAAGTAATACCTGAGGATGTCAGCATTTCCTTTAGGACTGTGCTCGGGTCACTCCCATCTCTGAATCACAGTTTTTCCAGCTGTAAAATGGAGATGAATACAGCAAAAGCAGCAGCCCATCTATCTACTGACAGAAGGCTGCTTGCATAGGCGATGATTCCATCTAGGCCACGGAATATGCAGCTATTACAAAGCAGGAGGCAGATACACACACCTGTAATCTCAGCTGCTTGGGAGGCTGAGGCAGGAGGATTGCGAGTTCAAGGGCAGCTCAGACAATTTATCAAGACCCTATCTCAAACAACAACAAAAGTAGGTGGCAACTTTAAATGCTGGAGGAGGACTCCCAAGACATCTTGAGTGAAAAAAGCAAGGTGCAGACAGATGAGCATGGAATCCTGCCATGAAAGGAAAAGGCGGGAAAGAAGTGTCCTTACATGTGTCTGGGGCATCTGCATAAGGACGTGTGAGGAATAGGTGAGGGGTCCCCCGGGGAGAGGACCTGCCCATCTGAGCTTATAAGGAAACTTAACATGTGCCCTTTGGTGCCTGTTGATTTTTGCACTCTGTGCATGTACCTTCCCTTTCCCAAAAGATACATCGATCAATCCAACAAGAATTTTGATGAGGATAATAATGCAGTAAAATAGCCCTGCTCAAATCTGCCTACCTCCTGGTGTTACAGTTGGTTTCAGAGGCAAGGTCGGAGGTGGCAGCCTCTCAGAGAATCTAAAATGACTGGAACACATGTTGCTTGTAGTGAGACGAGAGAGGAATAAGGGGCCAAAAAGAGAAGAGAAAGGAGGAGGAAAAGATGAGAGAAGCAGAGGTCGTGCATAGTTATAAAGACCCCCAGAGCGAAATTCCATAGTTGGTTTAGTGCCACTGAGACCCCAAGGCAGTGGTGCTACCTTCTTCTTTCTAGCTGGCTGCCAGGTTGCCATGGTAATGTAATAGCCTGTGATAAACCTATTTTTGATTCTGAAAATATTCGAGAAAAAACAGACACAATAAGCTGTAGATGGGCAACAGGGAGCAGAGAGGTGCCCGTGTGAGAAGAGGTGTGAGGCTAACTTCCTGGGCTTGATATTTTCCCTTGAGAGGAGGCGGAGTGGGCCAAGAAGAGAACACTGAGTGTTGTCCGAAGTGCTGGAGGCCAGTTTGATAAGGACTGCTGCCCCTTCTTCTCAGTTCCTGCTTCAGTAGGTCTGAGGCCAGACATTTCTCCTGAGTCCCCAGGAGGCATGGTTGCTGCTGGTTGGAGCTCACATTTGGAAAACCTCTGTCCTAAATGATCCCTACAGGGCTCTCCAACTCAGGAAGCTGTGAGCTGATATGTGCTGGGCAGATCTGCCCTTCCAACAGAATCCTCTAGCAACTAAGAACGACGCACCAGGTCCCAACAGAAGGGCCCAATGTGATTGTCAGGGAGGCAGGGCATCCGGAGGGCCAAGGGTTCTGAGGGCAGATGCAGGATCCTTACACCGAGCAAGTACATGGGAAGATTGGCCCACATTCCAGCCATCTGTGCCAGAGCTCTGTTGTGGGGCCAATTAACTGGCTGTGATGGTCAACAGGTGCCACTGGGCCAGAGGAAAGACAGCTGCCCATCAGGAACATGGCTGAGCAAGAGCCAGAGCTGGCTGGAGAGGACATGAAACCGACAGGAGCCAAGTCTTCAGACACCATAACTGACCTCAGTGGGATCCCAATTCCCCACAGAAATAGGCGGGCAGCCAAGTTAGAACCTCCCACCCCATGCAACACACAGCAGCTGAGAAAGAATGCAGACAGCTGGGGGAAAGTGCAGGAGTAGTGATTAGACCTCCCGATCAGCACTGCTGGTGCATGCAACACGTATTTACAGAGAACCACCATGTTCCAGGTACTGTGGGAGAGAAACACACCCAGGTCATGCGCAAGACCTGACCTAGCCATTATGGAGCCTCCCTTCAAGCAAAAGGAGAAAGCTATTATTTAAAGAATCAATTTAATTGTGCTGGAGTTATAGAAGTAAACAATCATGTGTAATATATGTGTGTGTGTGTGTGTGATGCTTAAATATTTAGAGGTAAAGGGGCAAGATGTGTGGAAATTATTTTTAAGTGATTCAGAGAAAAAAACATACATATTATCTGCATATGTATAATTGTATATACAATCTCTGTGTATTCCTATAGAGAGATAGTGACAAATGTTAGCAAGTGGGGACTCCAGGCAAACAGCATATGGCTTTCTTTGTATTATTCTTGCAACTTTTCTGAGAGCTCGAAGCTATTTCACAAGTAGAAATTAAATAAGAACAGAAATACATGAAGAGTTGTAACTACAGTGAGCAGTATTTTTTTACATTACTATGCAAAAATGGACTGCCTTGTATCAAATAGGCAAGTCAAAAAATCCAGGTGTGGTAGCGCATGCCCATAATCCCAGCACTCGGGAGGCTGAAGCATGAGGATTGCTGCCACTTCAAGGCCAGCCTAAACTGCTTAGCAAGACTCTGTCTCAAAAAGAAGGAAAGGAAGGAAGGAAACAAGAAAGAAAGAAAGAGGTCAAAGAGAGCTTCCTGGAGGTGGTATTTTGGCACTGAAGTCTTAGCAGATATGACAGGTATTGGTGATTTCGAGAAAAGGACTCAGCCGGCAGAAACTGTGTGGTAGGAGCAGGTACAGCACACTGGAGGAACTGAAAAGAGAAATCTCAGCAGGCGGGCCTGGGAACCACCCCACCCTCTCCTGCGTGTGTCGGAGGGAGGGGTTCTGGAGCGGGCTCTCCCAGTCCAGGATGGTGTCTCTGTATTTTCTGTTCTGTCAGACTCTGGCTTCCCCACAACTTCAGCTTTAGTTTTTTAAATTTTTATTTATTTATTTATTTTTAGTTTTACTTTTTGTGAGTTAGGATCTTATCTTGCTAAATTGCAAACTCCCTGGGCTGGGCTTGAACTCGCAATCCTCCTGCCTCACCCTCCCCTAGAGCAGGGATGTCAGGTGTGCAGCACTGTGCCTGGCATCAGCCTCAGTTCTTGAGGCTCCACTCAAATGCAGCTCCCTGGGCCAAGGTCCCAGGATCCCAGCAACATTCGGCAACTTGATCTGTGGGCTTCTGACAGCCCCTTCCCTTTAGCTCCGCTTCACCCCCAAATCCCTGGCCACCATCCATCAGTTCCTTTACCTGCCAAAGGAGAAAAACAGAAGTTGGCCTGTCATTTTAACTTATTTGTGCAATTTGCTTCCTGGGCCTCAGGCAGCCAACTCCATCTGTGGGTGGCTCTGCACAGCTCCCTGCACTCCCCCTCCACAGGCGATGTCCGAAGAGTTTACGAAGAGCTGGGAGTTGGCCACGTGCAGCTCTGAGCAGTTCTTTTTTTTTTTTTTGGCGGTACTGGGGATTGAACTCAGGACCCTGTGCTTGCTAGGCAGGCGCTTATTCCACTGAGCTATATCCCCAGCTCCTCTGAGCGGTTCTGAAGTACAGACCTGCATAATAAACACATGGTGTCTCCATGGCAGCCTTCCTTTAGGCTATCTAAGCATTCTGCAAGTGCCGTGTAGCACTGAACAAACCCTGGTAATGCTTTCTAGATGCCAGGAGATAAATACCTTTTTTGATACTGGGAGTTGAACCCAAGGCCTTTGCACTGAGCTACATCCCCAGTTCTGTTTTATTATCTGTCATAAGGTAAGATCTTGCTAAATTGCCCAGGCTGGCCTCAAACTTGCAATTCTCCTGCCTCAGCCTCCCAGAGAGCTGGGACTGTAGGCACATGCTAGCACACCTATCTGATAAGTGTCCTTTTATTAGGTAACCTGTCAAATCAGAGAACTCAGAGTTTAAAGAGAACTATGAAGTCTTGTGGCCTAACACCTTCACTTTGCAAGTCAGAAAAGTGAATTTACTCAAGTTCTCAGAGCAAGTTCATAGAGGAATTGGACTTAGAAATAAGGTTTCCTGATGGCCAGTAGACATAGTATCCACGCTGACCAGTTAAACAAATGTGCAGGACTGTCTTCGTTACTTTTTTTTGGGTGCCAGGAATCAAACTCAGGACCTTGCACTTGCCAGGCAGGGGCTGTACCATTGAGCTACATTGCCAGCCCCTGTCTTGGTTACTTTTCTCTCATTGCTGAGACAAAATGCCTGATGCCCAAAAGTAAGGAAGGAAAAGTTTATTTAGCTCACACTTTGTGGAGTTTTCGGTCCATACTCAGATGGCTCCAAGGCAGAGTGGCACAGGGCAGAGGGCAACAGTTCGTGGTGTTGAACAGCAAAAGCAGCAAGAGCAAAAGGGGAGAACAAGCCTCTTTCCCTCCCTTATATTGTATTCAGGCTCCCTGCCCCAGGGCAGTGCAGCACTCACACCCATAATCCTAGCACTGGGCCATGGATCAATCACAGACTCTAGAAGCCTGCCCACCATGACTGCATGAGGCTTTAGGGGGATGTCCAGACACAAACTATAAGGACCTCCCAGGAAACTAACATGTTCTGATCAATGTCTGTGTCGTTATAATCCTTATCGATAAAGTGAGCAAGTTAGAAAGCCTTAGAGAGAAATGAGTCCCCAGAAAGTGTCTTGTTGCATTTAGCAGCTCTGTATTGTGTTATTTCTATCTGTTTGGTTTCGTTTTAGATCTGGTTCTGATTTTTGCATTTATGACTAACAACCCTCAGATGAGGAAGAGGTAAGTCAGAAAGGAAAACCTCTACTTTTGTATTCTGCAAACCTTTCCATACTTTTCTCCCTCTTTGTAACATTTCCTTTCCAGAGCCTCATGAGCTTCTCAAATCTGCATTTCCAATCCCCTGTTCACCTGGGCTGTAATTATCCTGAGAAAATTTAAATTTCTTATCACGCCTGTGACAATAGCAGCTCTAGCTACGCAAGCCTCACTTCCTTTCTGAAACCTGTCGAATCCAATTGCCCTCAGTGTTTCCCATAATAGGAATTAATGTTAGAAATTTTTAAGGGACAATAACGAGATTGTAACTATGTTAAAGAAAAAGCCCTTATCTTTTCTGATATACATATTGAAATATTCATGGGTGAAATTATTTGAAGTCTAGGATTTGCTTCAAGAACATTCTAGTGGGAGAGATAATTAATAATACGCTCACAAAAGCCGGACGTGGTGGCACATGCCTATAATCCCAGCAGTAGGGAGGCTGATGCAGAAGGATCCCTGAGAGTCTGAGGACAGCCTGGGCTAAAAAGTGAGTTCAAGACCATTCTGAACTGCATAGTGAAACCCTGTCTCAAAAAAACAAACAGACAACAAAAAGAATAGCTCACTAATGAAATATGTTAGTCTCCATGGCCTTTCCCCTTTTTTTCAGGGCAGGGGATCCAACACAGAGCCTCATGAATGTCTAATAAGTGCTCAGCCACTGAACTGTGTCCCCAGCCCACTTGCAAGTCCTTTTTGCATCCTCTTCCTCACCTCCATATCCCCCCCCCCCCCCCCCCCCCCCCCCGCATCCTTGAATCTGTTCTCTTTGTGCCTGTGGATAGGGTTCTGCTCCTGGAGACTCAGCAGAGAACCGAAGGTGGTCAATGGAACCAAAAAGCCTAGGTTCAAAATCCCACCTCCCCACTGAGGAGCACAGGGGCTATGGACAAGTCACTGACTTATCTGTTCCAGTTTGTCCCTCTGCAAAGTAGAGATGACAGATTGACAGCTAACAGCCACTTTTCTCATGGATTCTTCTTCTCCTACTTTAAAAATTCTCCTCCGTCTGCCTTGAAGGTGGAAGTAACCTTTCTAAGGTCCCCATCCCCAAAACCCCTTAGCTCTTTCAGGGCTTGGCCACCTCTCCAAGCCCCAGACCAGATGTCTAGAGATGCCAACTCCTAAGAACTCAACATGTGCACAACAGACCATGGGTCCTTCTCTCAGCCAGCACCTCCAAGCATCCTGGTCATCCTCACATCCGCCAGCTGTGCATGATATCCCCTTCCCTCACCTCACTCCTCAGCTCTCTGAGGCAGGGCACCCATCTTCCAGAGCTCCCCTGGAGTGCTCCCCGCCACGCCCTTGGCTGAGACTCCGAGCACTGAGAGTGTGGCCAGCTGCAAAAGCATCCCAACTGAGCTCCCTCTTTGTGCCGCTCCGCTGCCCACTCCTCCCTTCTCGCTGCTGGCAACACTCTTCATCCAGAACAGCCCCTCCCGGGCTTGCAGACCTCCTGTGGATTCTCTCCACCGAGAGCAGGTAAGGCCTGAATTCCTTAGAGTGGTGTTTGACATCCTGCACAGCTTGCCCATAGTGCTTTGGGGCCGAATCATCCATGTTTCCTGCTGGTGGAGCCATAGTCCTGGGCTTCTCACACCTGTATTGGAATCACTTGGAGCCTTGGTTGAAACTCCAGAGTCTACTCGAGACAACTGAACCTGAGGCCCAGCTCTGAGGTGCACAAAGAACAGAGTGTCCTCACCCCTCCAGCCACACCAAGTAGCTTTGCTTCTTCAGGGCCCCAGCTAACTGCTAATGTCCTCTGCAAAGCCTTGCCTGCTTGCAGGCAGAACAACCCCCACCCCTCCAGTCCCGTAGCACCTTGGGTGCACTTCTATTATAGATTCTGCTCATCAACGTTGTATAATTATTTGTTTGCCTGCCACCTGCCTGCCTAGCTAGAATGAAATCTCCACCAAAGCAAGCTGACAGAATGCCTGCAGCTCCCAACACTGTGAATAGCACGGAGCCAGCACTTGATAAATATCAATCCATTTGATTGTGTCCTACTCTTTCACGGCTTCTGAACACCAAATAGCTCTTTGCACCGGCAGGTATTATTACACAGATGTCTGATGGGCAGATTATCAAAGGATGGATGAAAGCATGAATGAATGATAAAATACGCAAATAAATGAATAATGACTTTTCATCATGCATTAATATTCTGGAATGTTTGTGCATACCTGAGACCACCTCCAGACTGAAGGACATGTAAATGGGGTCCAAGGTCAGAGGGGAACCTGGAACGTTTTGCTCCAGGTTTACTGATGAAATCACCATACCAAAGTTCTAATGTTAATTTTTAAAATTGTCACTATCAATTTAGGTGTGATGGTAGACACCTGGACACCTGTAATCCCAGCACTCTGGGAGGCTGAGGCAGGAAGATCAGAAGTTCAAGCTCTACTTGGGCAGCTTAGCATCTTTGTGAAACTCTGTCTCAATAAAAAATTAAAAGGGCAGGATACATAGCTCAGTGTGGAGGTCCTGGGTTCAATTCCCAATACCAAAACAAACAAATGAACAAAGCATAAGCAATTATAAGCAATGTGCAAAGACATAACAAAATTTGAAGCATAAAAATTTGTCACCTTAACAAGTCCCAACCCAGAGTCTATGAAATAAAAGCAAACTCTTACCTCAGTCCAGTGATCTCAGTGGAAGACCTCCAAATGATAAAGGGGAAGTAAACTCCCAGCCTGAGAGATATCTGGGACAAGTTCATTTTCTCTGAAATAAAAGAATGAATTTTAGGAACAGTGGAGGTTAAGAGCAGAATATACTTATTGCGCTCCTCCTCTGACTGAGTGTGGAAGTGCTCAGTGTGAGTTCAGTGCTGAGATCCCACAGGTTCCTAGACCATTTCTGTGATTTCTTCTTACTGTGGGGTGCAAAGAATCCTCGGAAAACCTCAGGCCATGCAGTGGAAAAACTTGTGATAAGCAGCAATTTGGAGAAGAAGACAAAAACTGCTCAAGAATTTCAAGATATGATGCAGACAATTGTTTGAAATTTGAAGAGAAGTTATATAAATGTAATGAACAGGGAAAAATCTGCAGTGATTTCCTGTCCTTTCAAGAGCATGAAATGAGAAAGTCGGGAGAGAAACCACACCAGTTTGGGCAATCTGATCTTACTGAACAACCTCTCCCTGGGGAGAAAACCTTTTTAGAAAATATACTCCAACATCAAGATATCCTAAAGTGGACAGAGCCACTGGGTGTGTGCTCACCTGCCGCCAAGCGCAGACCCGCTGCGGGACCTGTGGGGCCATGTGGTTCTCCTGCTCAGGGCTCGCAGAGATGCCCCAGGCCCTGCAGTCCTGCCCCCACCCTAGGATCCCTCTCTCTCAGCCTAGAAAGAGGAACAACAGCCACGAGTCAGCGAGAGAGGCCAGGTCAACGACATACGGGAAGGCTGAGGCTTGCTAATATGAGCACTGAAAGGGACTCCATACCGCTTGCAAATACGAACTTTGTATCAACCCACAAAGACAAGATATATGAAAAACAGCAGTCCTGGAGATCAAGAGATGACAACATACTCTAAGACCTGAGAAACTCCTCCAGTTGTCTTTCACAACTAATAACTAAACTTAGTACACACCCTGAACTACCTCAATGAGAAGTGGGGGAGACCTCACACCACTTATGCCCAGCATCAAAGGATCTGAAATGAGAATTCAAACCTTCACAAGGAGCAAACAAGACTCCTTCCTGAAAAACAGCTCAGGCAACTGGCATGATCAGTTAGAGGAAGAGGAGGAGGAGAAAGAGGGAGTCACCACTCCATATATGCCCTTGGCCCACTCCCTCCTTCCTGCACTCACAGCTTCAGCTTCTGAAGCCCTAATCACAGAAGCCTCCCAACTTGGCCACAGGAGAGCAAAGTTCTGAGAACTGTGCCAAAACTGGAGTGGAAAAAGCCCAGCCTGGAAGGCTACTGGGAAAACAGCAGAGAAGGATCCTCCCATAGGATCGCCACCCAGACACTGGACTATAACAACATGAGAATGACAAGAGGGAGAGGTGAGTCTCCTGGTACCAGGAAGGTTTAGAAATAAGAATCAAGTTGGGGGGGCTCCCTGCAGGCTACACAGGGACCCTGAGGTCTTGGACTGGGCCCCTGGGAGCATCTCATTGCATAGGAGCCTGGAAGTCTGTGGGGGTGACCCCACAGACTCAACTGGGCCTGTGGGAGCGCCTCATAGGGGTGGGGCAGAGCTCAGTGGTCCTCAGGGGTGACCCCAAAGACTTCCATGGGCCCCAGGGAGCACCTTGTTGGGGCAGAGTCCAGTGGTGCTGGGGGGGAAACCCCAAGAACTTGACTGGGCCTCTGGGAGTGCCTCATTGAAGCAGAACCTACAGTGTGCGGGGGCAACCCCGTGGACCAAACTGGACCCTCAGGAGCATCTCGCAAGGGCAGAGCCTGGTGGTCTGCTGGACTAGATCCCTGAGGGCCTCACAGGCTTATCAACTGGGTATGACCATAGTGTATTTGGTTCCCTGCCTATGTACCGTCTTTGAGGATGGGTGCTTTTCTACATAGTGCCATAGTAATTTGAGTACACCCATGTTTGTTACAGCATAATTTGAAGCAGCCATGTGCCTTCCCAATGTGAGAGCCCAAGGGAGTAAATAAACAAAAAAGTAC
The DNA here is from genome assembly GCA_004027595.1 of Dinomys branickii. Taxonomy (NCBI): domain Eukaryota; kingdom Metazoa; phylum Chordata; class Mammalia; order Rodentia; family Dinomyidae; genus Dinomys; species Dinomys branickii. The sequence goes on along the minus strand of PVLD010001407.1, from coordinate 35,515 downwards.
AATTATTGTCAGAGGGAAGACAATTGATTGGGTGGGAAAACAATGGAGATGAGGGTGAAGAAAACTTTGATTAATTGAACGTGCCATCCTTTGTATAACTGAGTAACAACAGTGAAGACGTCATTCTGTAATACAGCATCCATTTTTAATTCCCCAATGTCTGCTCTATGATTCTGTTTCCTTTATCATTTATGTGTTATACTGATTTATAACTGAGTAAGAAATGCAAAGATAACATTATGTAATACAAGAGCCCTTGTTAATCCCCTACTATCTTATGTATAATTGAGTATTTCCTTCATGGTTTTTGAGATAACTGAGTAACAAATATGAAGATGATATTATGTAAAATAGCATTCATTGTCAATCTCCTACTATCTTCCCCATAATTTGTGTATTTCCTTATTGTTGTTGTGTTTTTTGAGTTTATATTCTTTTATCTTTAAAATAAAAAACAGAAAAGGAATATACTTTTTGGGGGAAAGAAAGCTTCTGTCCGAGAGACAGAAGGGACCCAAGTGGGTTGCCCAAGCAAACAAACAATTATCACCATGAAGAGAGCACATGCAAAGCACAGTGCCATCTTCCATCAGAGCCACCCTGTCATTGTGCAGGAAGTCTTTACCTGTCACAGTTATCAATCCACTTTGCAGGATCCACAGAAACCCTGTTAAGACTTCACAGTGGGAAATCTATTTGTTGTAGGCCTAAGAGAGGTCAGCCACAGGATGCTGAGGCTGGAGAGCTCATCACCCAGCCCAGCCTTGGCTGACCCACTGACTGTGTGAGGCTGGACCAGGCATACAGCGTCTCTCCAGGGTTCAGCTCCTTTCACCATGCAACTGAGTACTGTGTCCTGACCCTTCGGGTTGCTCAGGGAGACCCTATATGTTACATGACTAGCACACGGATGTTACTCCTACGTTGCTGTCATTCAGAACAACTGTGTTTCTGCAAGTAGCTGGCTGCTGGTGACTGGGGCTGACTCAGGGTGAGAAGAGTTGAGCAGGAAGCCAGGTCTTGGCCGTGAGTTTGGGATTTTGGGATCTGGAGGCGTTTCGGCTCCAACGGGACTCAGGCACAGGGAGCCAGGAGGTGGCTGTGGCTGGGTGAGGAGGCCAAGCTTCATCCCACTCTTCAGTTGGGGATTCAGGGACAGTTCTGGGGCGGGGGTATTGAAAGGCTGGGAGCTTGGGGCACTGGAGGGATATCCCCACAACTTGGCTTCCTGACTCTTAGGGGAGGGCCCTGAGCCTGGACCCCAGATATGCTGTACTCAGGCATATGAGGGTTCCCTTACCAGCACTGTGACCATAGAAGGGAAGTGAGCACATAACCCAACAATGACATTTCATTCTCATTTCAGACAGGACACTGGAAACGAGTCCCAGAGAGGCTCTGGGTTCTGCCTGTTACAGAAACATAATGAGAACTTCCTATCTCTGTGTGTGCAGGTCTGGTTGCCGCTAAGATCCTCTATTTCAGAGATCGGAGCGAGGGGAGCCTCCCAACAGATGCCTCCTCACTCATGGGGCCGTTCTCACTCCGACAGCTGGCTGCTTTCTCCTTTGTGCTTTGTCCTGTGATTCGGAGGCAGGGACTGGACTCACACAGCAGCCCCTGGGGCAATCATAGCTGAGAAGCTGGGGCAGGAACTCGAAAGAGGAATACGGGGTCTTGGGCAGCAGACGAAAAGGCGGCCGGCGTGACAGACCTGCCTGCCGTCCTTGGCTGTCCCGGGACTTCACGGCGAACAAAGCCCCAGGGCGCCTCTGGTGTCTGGAGAATAGGCTGGCACCACCAATGCCTGGAGAACAGCGACATCTGCCGGTTGCCTGCGGCCAGGACGCTCTTCCCCGATCAAAACGGATGGGACCCTTCAAAGACCATTTTCGGTACCTGACAGCTTTTTTCCCCCAAGTGGAGCCTGAGGTTCTATACTTTTAACAAGCCCCAGTGTTACTGATGCTACTGGTTTATGGTTTACATTGATCAGAATACTTTAGGGAATCAAAGATATATCGACCTGGTCCCAAGTATCCAGAGGGTCCCAGGAACAGAGATAATTTTCCACAGTTACAATCACTACTTACTGGAAAGGTGGGCTCCAAAGGTGTAGGTTGGTTGTTTAGTTTTGTTTCACCTTGTTTTCTATGTGCGAGCTCAGAACCTCATGCATGCTAGGCAGGCATTCTAGCGGTGAGATACACCCCTAGTCCTTTCTAAAATTTTATTTTTAGATAAATTTTTTGGTATTTTAAGTTGCCTAAGGTGGCCTTGAACTTTCGATCCTACTGCCTCAGCCTCATGAGTAGCTGAGATTATAAGCGTACACCGCGCCCCACCTCCCACCACATCAGGAAAGCTGCCTAAAGGATCCACGAGGGCAGCTTTCCTATGGCAGTGTGCTGGGCACCTGCACCAAGTCTGCCCACCCAAAAAAGCATCCTGGTGACATCCATAATTAACTTGGGGCAGTCCCGGTGACTGGAAGCAAGGTACACGTTAGAACTGTTACTCATCGGTATAGCATTTCTAAGCAACCGGGTTACTTCATTGATTTCCTAAGTACAGTCAACTGTACCTCATTAAAGAACTCTTCTAATGACCTCCCCAAATGCAGATTTTTCCAGAAAGAGATAAACCTTTGAGTTGCCAGTTTCAGGTCCTTCTACTCTGCGGGACTAGGTGGAATAGGAGAACTGACCAGCCCAACCCCATTTCATAGAAAAGGAAACGGAGGTCCAGGGGAGTTTGAGGCCACCAAGCAATGCCAAACCCTGGTTGCCTCACTCTGATAGTGCACTTGAGTATCCATGCTGATGGCTCCCAAAATGCAGGCACAGGGGGCAGAGGGAGGGTCAAGCCTGGCGTCCAGACCTCCTCCCGCCCTCCCTGCACAGTGGCCTTGGGCTGGGAAGGCTGCCACACTCCAGGCAGAGTGATGAAAGCAGCTTTTACAAAGCGGGGTCTGAGGCTCGCAGACAGGCCCCCTTTGTCCCTTGCTCCCCACCCCAAGCCTGCAGCCTTCAGTGCCCCCATTTGAATGGCTGGCTCACACACACTGGAAATTTGCAACACAAATGCAGTTTGTCTCTCTCTCCCACCGCTGCGGCTCAGTCTCTGTCCTAGCCTTCTGGGGTCTTTTAAAGCCTGCCTTTCTCTGGACACTTTATTTCCACAGCTCAAGCCCCCAGTTCCTAGACACAGCCACGATCGCTAATTAATGCTGGGTTAAAACATGTCCTGAGACAGAGCCCAGCAGCAGCACGCAGGCAAGGGTTCTCTCGCCATCTGCCAGAGGACCCAGTTGGGCCAGGCAGCCAGGGGAATCTGTGGAGGAGCTGGGCTCTTATTCTTAGGTCTCCTGGCTCCCTCCTCCCCATCTGGTTTCTTGGTGGGCTTGAGAATTTACTGCAAATAAGCTTGCATCAAGGCGGCGCTCAGCTCTCCCCAGCCATGCTGCCTTGGCTTTCAAAGCTTGGCTTGGTCAGAAACTATAACAACAGCTATCACTTGCCAAGACACTAGGTTGCAAAGACTCTCACAGCAAACTGGGAGGTAGGCATTGCCACCTCCGTTATGTGAGTGTGGGAACCAAGGCTCAGAGAGATCCAGGGCCTTGTCTGGAATCACACCGCTTGGAAGTGGCAGAGCTGGGTTTCACATCGAAACCCACGTGCAGTCCCAGTGACTGCAAGCGCATAGCTGGTACACCTGTTTTAGGTTTCTCTCCCAGCTTCTGTCTGATGATACACTCCCAGTTTTCCATAATTTCTCCTTTTTCCTATTCTTAGGGGTTGGGTTGAGGGGGGATTATAAGGGCTTTTGAGCTATACCTCCAGCCTTTTTTTTTAAATTTATTTTTTGAGACAGGGTCTTGCCTAAATGGCTAAGTTGCTCAGGCCGTGCTCAAATTTGCAGTCCTCCTGCCTCAGCCTTCCAAAGTGTTAGAATTACAGGTGTTTGTTTTAGAGCATTGATATTGTGTCCCTCTCCAGACCTACCCACTAGGAGTAATTATTTAGCATCTTACCTTCCTAAGCTTTTGAAAACATTGTATGCACACACTACAGTCCTCATGTGCCCAAGAAAAATGTTATGCAGAGGGAAAAGTCCCACCTACTCATAATGGCAGAAATGGGACCAGGTCCTCAGGGGGGACAGCTAACCCAGTAAGCTCTGTGGGGGCCTGATTAGTTTGCAAGATGAGGAAATAAATGCTCATTAAAAACTGGTGAGCTAGGCACATTGGTACATGCCTGTAATTCCAGCTACTCAGGACGCTGAGGCAGGAGAATTACAATTTCAAGGCAAGCCTGGGCAACTTGACAAGACCCTATCTCAGAATTTATAAATTAAAAAAAAGAAAAAAGATGTGTAGCTTGGTGGTGAAGCACTTGCCTGGCATGTGCTGGGCCTTGGGTTCAATCTTAAGTGTCAACAAAACAGAACACGCAAAACCCAGCCCTGACAAGGCAGTCCCTCGCACCGCTGCTAGAAATGTTAGACCACTTGGAAAGGTTTTTTAGCAGTTTCATAAAATGTTAAACATTTGCTTGCCTACAGCTCAGGAATTCTGCTCCTAAGTACCTATACCAGGGAAACAAAATTGCAGGTTTTCACAAGGTCTTAGACTCTGACTCATAGCAGCATTGTCCCTAAGAGTCCACAACTAGAATTAACCTAAATGTCCATCAAGACGAACAAACTGTAGTGTGCGCAGCCATCCAATGAAATAATGGAATACACATGTCCTGAATTACTGAAAGAAGCCTAACACCAAAAGTATTCACTGTATGTTTCCATTTATAATGAATTTCCTAGCAAAGGGGAAGCCATGGCGGCAGGAAGTAGGTCACGGGTCCTTGGGTCTGAGGGTGGGAGTGGAGATTGGCAGAAAATGGCTCAAAGGGAACTTTTGGGGTGATGAAGTGTTCCAAAACAGGATGGTGGCGATGGTGGCATGGGTGCATATATTGAAACAATCTTAAAACACGTGAGCTGAGATCGGATATGTACACAGTGGTGGTGGAATGGTTGAAAATTTTCAAAAGATAATCAAGTATTAGAAGAGCTGGTAGGCCAAGAATCATCCTAGGAGAACTGTAGCTTGGTGAAGGTCACCGGATTTGGAAATGAGACTTCTGTCTGAGTCCTAGAATACCACGGACCCACTCTGTCACTGTGTAACCTCGTTTTGCCTCTGTGGATTCATTTATGGCAATAACAGGAATTGTGATGATACCCAGATGTGGCGGCACACACCTGTAATCTCAGCACTCAGGAGGCTGAGGCAGGAGGATCATTGTGAGCTTGAGACCAGCCTGGGCTACAATGTGAGCTCAAAGCCAGCCTAAACTACGTAGTGAGACCCTGTCTCAAAAAAGACAAAAAAAAAAAAAAAGGATGGCGATGGTACATGCCGATTTGAGAGCTTACTCTGTGCCCCCCGTACCTTATACACCGTTTCAGTAATCCTCACCCAGCAGTTTCATGAGTCGATCCCTACTGCTCCCACTTTACAGATGAAAAAACTGAATCAGAGCAGAGGCCTAGGACTAGGCCCAGGGCTCCCACAGCAGTTGAATCTAGAATCCCACAACTTCTCTGGCCACCTCCCTCAGTCCTGCATGTGCACTCTTGCACAGCATCCACTCTGGGTGCTCAGTCCTCTGCAGGGTCCTAGCACTTGCTGCAGCCGCCATGCAATGGCGCAGTGCCCCGGAGCACGGGCTGCCCCACCTGCTGCGCGCTACTCTGACCAGTCAGCCCATCCTTTCATTTGTTTTAACAATATTCCTCTTAACGCCAACATCCTGCTCTTAATCCCTGAGGATTTGGCCTGACCTGGCCAGGTCAGCAGGGTGACATTCCCCTTAGTTCTTATTTCTGTGGGGAACAGACCATGTTTGCTCTATGCCGAGAACACAGATCAGTGCAGGCTAAGAAGCAAGGTTGCAAGATATTATTGCCAGGAAGAATCTCAGAAACTATTGGTTTCTAACTGTGACCTGTAGCAGTACCTCAGGGCTGGTAAATGGGATCTCCACTTTCCCCTCTTCAACCAGAACCATCCTCCTGCCACGTTTTCTCTTTTTAAGATGGAGTCTTGCAATACTGCATATGCTGACTTCAAACCCTTGGGTTCAAGTGATCCTCCTGCCTCAGGCTCCTGGGGAGCTGGGACTGAAGGCATGCATTATCATTTTAAAGTAGCTGGTCCCATTTTAAAAATCTGTTTAAATATTGTAGTTATGGAGAAGATTTCTAAAGAAAGGAAAGTTTTTAAGTTTGGAAGTTGCTGTTCTGGGCCAATTCCCATGTATCCAGGTTTTGTTGCAGAAGTAACTTGCCGAGGATCACAGAGGTCATGACTGGCAGGCACCGGGGAGGTGGCAGTCTCTGGACTTTGGCCTGGAGCTCTTTCCACACCTCTACAGGAACCGCGAGGGAAACCAGAGCTCCTGCCTCACACACTTCTATGTCATGTTTGAAGATGCCTTCGCTACTGGCTGGCAAAAGTCTAGAGACGTAACCCTCCCAAGATTTTCCATTTCTGTTTACCTCACACTTCTCTGAGGCAACTGTGAAGTTCCGCTGCCTTGACATGTGAGGGCGGCTACTTCCCGGGCGAGCTGTCCAAATCCACTGGTGACCACAGCAGGTGTAAATCAGAGGAAAATTCTACTAATTGGACGACAAGGGAGAGGGTAAACAGTTTTTCTCACTAAGAGGAGAAAAACACTTATTGGTAATGTTGTCTCCCCGAAAGTGAAATAAAGTTACAAAAGAAAATTACATGCACTTTTTAAAGGGCACTTTCACCTCAGAGAACAACCTGGCTGGTTCACTGCTCCAAGCTCTTCAGTGATTACAGTAGCAGTATTAGACTCTGTTTTTCTCGGAATCATACTACAACTTCATATTCTGTTTGTCCCCTCAAAGGTAAGTGGAAAGTTCAATGTGAGTCTGAATTTGCAGGGAGTGAAACCTCTTTCCCCTATTAGGGTTTGTAAGTGGGATGCTAAAAACGGTGCCTTGGTGGGTAATTGATTCTCTGACGCTGACACTTAGGAAAATGAAGCATAAATGGAGTGTTGCAGAGCCAGCAGAGACAACAGCCAGCCTGAGGTCCAGGGACCTGGAACGGCACCTCAGCAGACGTAGACCTGTCACATCGGAGGTGAGAGGGGGTGGCAGCGGGTGGGCCGGGCGGGGGCAAGAAATGCTGACGCCCTCACCAGCTAAGAGCCGCCCAGGCAAAGAGGCCCACCACCGTCCCCTTTGCCCATGGACCGTGAGGACATCTGGACTCCAAGCTGGGGGAAATAATCCCTTGCCAGGAACTCCAGAATCTGCTTTTGAGGCTTGGTACCATTTAGAGATTGTCTTGGGCGCGTGGCACCTTGACTTTGGGGAGAAGTGGCAGGCAAACATGTTGCAGGAGTCTGTGGGAAGTGAGGGAGGGTTCAGGGCTCTTTCCAGGGTGCGGGGCAGGCTTTTGGGGCAAGACAGGAGCTGGCTGGACGCTATGAACCGTGGTTACTCTGCCATGGATGGGGGAGCCAAGTGACTGTGCAAATCGGTCCATCTCATCGACTGCTCAGACAGAACTGTTTGAATATGATTGCCTGGAAATTGATAATATTTTGATTTCTTGCTCAGTTGCAGCCACCCTAATTTTTAGACACAATCATCCGTGCTTGGAGGCTTCTATTACTGCACACCTGTCTCTTCATCCTTGCTTGAATGGTCTTGAAGTGTTTGTTTTTGTTTTACCATAAGCTGGCTCAAACCCCTTTTGGGAGGAGGTGGATGTCATCCTTTTAACAGACAGCTCAAGGTGCTTCCTCATTAAACATTTCGATTTGCGGCTGCGGATATAACTCAGAGGCACAGCGCTTGCCTAGCATGTGTAACGCCCTGGGCTGCATCTCTAGTACTGCAGAAACAGACTTACTTTGACTTGGAGCACTAGCAGTTAAATGGATTATACACTAAACCAGATGTCCGTGCTTTGGAGTCCTCAATTCCAAGGCAGAACATTTCAGGAAGGTAAAAGACTTTTTCCCCCTTAGGTTTTCAGAAGTGGCCTTGCTAATTCCAGTACTTGAGACCTGACCTCTCTCATTAGCTAACAGTGTGTATCTGAGAAATTCTCATGGCATTCATGGCCTGAAAGCTGGCAGAAGGTACCAACTTAAGAGGAGCAAGTGCCCCTTTATGCTGAATCCAGAGCCCTCAAATCTATCTAAGCACAGAACTGGACGTGCAGAAAGCTAGCTGGTACTTTGGATGGTAGAATTCAAACTGCAGGATGCTCTCAGAGTTATCCTGGGGTTGCCGGAGAGGCCGGTGGGTTTAGGTTAGACTTCACGCAGTGACTTTTACCTGGCTGGATTGTCTTGTGGGATGTGTCTGTGGATAACTCTTTTGTCCTTGGCAACGTATCCTCTGTTCTTACCTCACCATGGGCTGGATGATTCTTCCGGTTTTCCCTGGTCCGATGGAATATGGTGACCCCATGGATCAGCTTTGCATAGACCAGGGGTTCTGCAGTGTCTGGACATGGTTTACAGCAAATGTTATGCCTCTCGCTTGGCCAGACTATGTGGTTATCAGCCTCATTTTGAACAAATGGGGTGTTACTGTGCTTACTATGACTCGGCTCCCCAAGGTCTGCTCTCTGATGAGATCATTTTCAACTCTTCAAAACCAGCAGGTGTGCAGAGGAAGGTGCTGATCAAGCAGGTGTTCCGGTTTGTTCCCTTTTTAACTTCCTCAGGGGCCCAGTGACAAAGAGCAAAAGCTTTTTATTTTTTCAGAACCCTTTCCCACATGCAGGTGGTGAATTCTGAAGCACCCCATGAATAGGGAGCGCTGTGAATGGGGTATTGTATCTAAGGCTCCGCCTCAGAGAGCAGAATGAAGTCTGCTGGCCTGGAATTGGGGCCGTTCTGAAGCGCCCCCTCTGAAGCTAATTGATGGAGGCCTGTCTCTTGGCTTTTTCCTCAGTCGTAAGTGAGGATGGTGATGGGTGCTCTGGAGGGTAAGGGTGAGGGTGCTGTGCAAGACAGGAGGGCACAGGGGCTGGGAGCCACGCGTACCACCCTAGGGAGAGGGACAGTGAGTGAGGCCAAGGGACAGCTCTGACCAGGAGAACAGTCTGGGCTTCACTCTAGAGGAGGTGAGAACCGAGGGCTTCTGGAGTAGAGTGAGGCGATCCAGGGTTTGAATAAAGCCTGTCTTTGAAAGACAAGCAGCAAACAAGGCAAGAGAACCGGGCTGAGCCAGGCATGGTGGTACACACCAGTAATCCCAACACTTGGAAGCTGAGGCAGAAGGTTCACCACAAGAAGAGCTGGCCTGGGCTAGACTTTGTTTCAAGAAAAAGGAATGGTATAGCAATGTGGCTCAGAGCAAAGGTCCTGGATTAATTCAGTCCCCAGTACAGGGAGAGAGACAGACAGACACAGAGACAGATGGCGATAGAGACAGAGACAGAAATAGGCTGCTTCTAGCAGGTTTTTCTCACAAGGCCCTTCTTGTGTCAAAAAAAATCTCTCTGCTTAGAAAATTCAGTTTGGAGAAGGGGCAGCCACATGTGATATGGTGTGAGGAGGACAGAAGACTGGGGATCCTTGGCTTGACAAGCAAATGCCAAAGTGAGGAGCAAAGCAGCTCTAAAGTCTGGGTATGGTGGGGCATGCCAGTAATCCCAGCACTCAAGAGGCTGAGGCAGGAGGATCGTCATGAGTTTAAAGCCAGCCTGGACTATACAGTGAGTTCAAGGCCAGCCTGCAGTACATATGAGACCCTGCCTCAAAAACATCTCTAAAAGGTGTGACGTGTGGGGTGTGGGTGCAGACGCAGAAGCTCCAGGTGGCACAGCAGGTAGATATGAAAGAGGCAGCCCGAGCACACCTGAAGTGTTCCTCTTTTCTCTGGCCCCAGTCCTTACCAGAATAGTAGAGGCTTAACAGACAGTCACGCATCACTCGGACAGAGGCGTGTTCTGATAAGTGCACCCTGAGGCCCTCTCATCATTGTGCAAACATCACAGTGTGTGCAATTACGCACTAAAATAGCTGCAGTGTCACTGGGCTGCATAATCTTGGGGATCACTGTTGTATATTTTGACCAAAACACTGTTATTTAGCACATGACTATATTGTGGCATAAGGGCACTTGACCCAACAAGGAAAAATTCCCGAAAAACAGCCTGGAAGACTGGGGTCGCAGCTCAGGGGTAGATCACACTTGCCTAACACACCCTCAGCCCTGGGTTCAATCCCCACCACTCAAAACAAAAAATCCCTACCTAGAAATAAGATGGAATGGCTCGGAGATAGGGAGCTCCCTGTCATTCAACGGCAGCAAATTCTCCCCTGGCAGGAACTGGTAAACTGAAGGTGGTGGTGAACAGCAAGGAGGGGCTGACAGCTGACCTCTGGACAGCTCTGGGGGTACAGAGATCTCCCCAAGGGTACTCCCTGGGGTCCCAAAGCATCCCTGGGTTGTTGGAGACCACAGAGTCTGTGGACAGAGGATGATATCCTGAGAGGACGATGAGCCCAGAAAAGCAAGGTGGGTTCCTCCAACGCTGGCCCACTGCAGAGATCACTGCTTAGCAAGATGAGGAAATGGAGCCAGAGGAGGTGATCACGAGAAAGGAGAGGGTGCTGCCCTCTCTGGGCCTGGCTGGGCCTTGGGATGGGTCTACATCCCTGTGGAGTAGGGAGCCCACTGAGAGTGAGGGTGCCCTGGCGATGAGAAGACAGAAGATGCGGTTGCCCCTCCCAGGCCAGCGCCCATCTCAGGCTGATCTGGGCTCATTGCATGGCACCTCCCCCGCCGAGGTGGCTCTGTCCCCTGGTGTCTTTCCTTCCCCAAACCACGGAGTGTGCTTTCAACAGGCCCCAGTGAAGAGTAATTACATGCTCTATGAGAAGATTCTGGCTCTCTCATCTCTTCCAGGGCTAAAAGTCCTCAGTGAAATCTACTGTCTGGGTCAAGACCCACAGTCTTTCTCCCTTCTCTCCAGATCTACCCAAAACAAAACAGGATGAGCCTATCCTCCACAAGCATCAATATCAGGTGACCACAGCAGAGGTTCTAGAGAGTTCCTTATGTGCTAAGCTATTCACTAAGGTGCCTCTCTCACCTGATCCTCACAAGGACCTGATGCAAGAGAGGGTTACCCTCTCCATTTTATGGCTGGGGAAACTGCAACCCAGAGAGGTGAAGCCATGCATCCTGGACACAGAGCTGGTGGTAGCAGAGCCAGGAATTGCGTGAGATTTTATGCTGCTCCCTGCTATCAGCAGCACGCCCCCGGGGTGATTTGGGGACCCTGTGGGAAGGTCCTCCCCATCCTGAGCTGAGAATGAGTTCTGCCTCTTGTGCTTTTACATCAAGCGATAGTTTCCCCACTATCACCGGCTTTTGTGTTTGACTTGATGAGGTGGCCAGGGCACCTTGTTGTGCCCATTTTACAGACGAAGATGTCAGAGCTAGTGGCTGGCAGAGGCAGAAACTTGAATACAGGGCTGCCTGACCTCCAGGGTGTGAGCTCTTTTTCCTACCCCACAGTTCCCAAAGGACAAAGACCAAGGCTTGCCATGGAGCCACATCCAGGACTGAGCCCAGTAGGTCAGTGGAATCCCCGTGGCTGTGGCGGGCATGACTGTCCCCTCCTGTCCTTCTGCAGGTGCCACCGCGGCGTGAAGGATGCCACTCTGGGCACTCCTCTTCTTCATGCTCCTCACCCTCAGCAGCAGCTCCCACTGCCCGCTGCCCCTCTCCCTGCCCCTCAGGTAAGCAGCCCCTGAGCCACCCCTGACGGAAGGGCAGAGGTGCAGAGGAAGATGCAGAACTGAACCCCCAGCTGGCCCTCTGCTACTTCTTCGGATGATGCCCATTTTTTTTCCGGGGAAAGGACCAGACACTGAGTGCCAGAGAAGCTGTTCAGTGAGCTCTGAGCTCTCAAGGGGTGAGTGGGACACAGGGCAGCAGAGGCAGCGGCAGAGATGTGGTGAGTGCAGTCCTCACTCTCCTCTCCCCTCCTCCCCAACTCCTTGGCAGGATGCAGCGATACGCAGATGCCATCTTCTCCAACACCTACCGGAAGATGCAGGGCCAGCTGTCTGCCCGCAAGCTGGTCCATGACCGCATGAGCCGGCAGCAGGGGTGAGCAGAACCACTAGGGATGTCTTCCTGGCCCCCGTGCATCAGAGTACGGGAGGCTGATGCAGGAGATCAGGGACCAAGCTTGGTCCCTTCCCACATGAAGTTCCTGTCATTTCCAAGCTTTGCACAGAAGAAGGGTGCCAATGTCAACCCTCAGCTTCCTTCCACACCACTGTGCACCCCTCCCTCAGCCAGACTCTGACAGGAACAGAGCTAATGGTCCCCGCCATCTCACTGGGACTCTGCCAGAAGCACACCCTACACAGGGATGTGTGAGCACAGTCAGTACTGTGCTGGGCTCATGGGAAGCTCTGTGTCGTGTGAGCCATTATTCCTAGTTTTCTCTGACTTTTGTAACAACCCAACGAAGTAGGAGTTCTTACCCCATCCTACAGGTGCACTAATTCTAAGAGTGGCAGAGCTAGGATCCGAGGAGCCTGATTCCATAGCTTGCACATGTTTTACTTTTCATTTAGAAAAAATTTCAAGTGCTGGGCACGTTATAAACCCAGGGCCTTCACGCTGGACTGCAGTCCTGATCTTTTTAAAATTTGTTTTGAGTTAGGATCTCACCAAGTTGCCCAGGCTAGGCTCAAATGTGTGATCTTCCCAGAGTGCTACAAGAATTACAAGCAGGCGACACCATGCTCAGTTTATTATCAGTGTTTTTATTTGTACATGTTTTCAGCACATCATGTTTACATTCCTTGTGTGGAGTTGGTCCATGTACATAACATTTCTAAATGCCTTTTTCCGCCCCCCTTTCCCCCGCCCCCTCTCCCTCCCTCCATCTCTCCATTCCCATCCCATTTGAGGAGAGCTATCTCCTTACTTCCTATTATCTCTTTTGTTTTGCTTCTCATTTAGAATGTGGGAAATGTTTGAATATACATGGCAGTCATGAAGACCCTTCCCCTTAGGTGCGCCTGCATGTGCCTCCTGGCACCTAACGAAGGGCAACCCGTTACACAGCCTGATGTTCCATATTCAGAGTCCATCAGTTGTCCCAAAATCTGATAGGACACTTGTTTCTTTTTCTAATGCAGAATTCAACCCAGCATCACGGTTTCCATTTAGGTGTATCTTTTTAGTTCTTTTCATCTGGAAGAGTGCATCAGTCTTCCATGGGATTGAATTTTGTGACTACTAAAGACCAATGTTTTATAGATGTCCCTCACAGAGAAGCCCCTGGAGGCATCCTCAAGGCCCAGATTATGCACTCGCACACGTAATGATGAGTCCTTCTCAGTGCAATTGGTCCCATTTTTGGTGGATTTGACTGCTTGATTGACCTGGTGTCTGCCAGGTCAATAATCCACGAGAAGAGTTTTGTAACTGTGTACACTTGTGTTCTGTCCGCTCCACTACTATATATACAGCACCTCTAAGTGTTGCTGAATCTAACTCAGTTGTGTGGAAGACTATCAGATACTAGAACAGGCATGAGATGTACCCCTGACCATCTGCAGCCTACCCAGTAGAAACGTGAACTGTTTCTCTTTTTTCTAACCATATAGAGAGAGGAACCAGGAGCAAGGAGCAAGGATACGGCTTAGCCGTCAGGTGGACAGTGTGTGGACAGACCAAAAGCAGGTGGCATTGGAGAGCATGCTGGTGGCCCTGCTGCAGAAGCACAGGTAGGGATATGAGAGAGAGAGAGAGAGAGAGAGAGAGAGAGAGAGAGAGAGAGAGAGAGAGAGAGAGAGAGAGAGAGAGAGAGAGAGAGTATGTGTGTGTGTCTAGGAGCCTCAGAGACCTTTTTCACGGGTTGCCTGGTAAAGGAAAGAATTCCCTCCCCTCCAAAGGTGTGGGGCTGGCTGTACTCTGTGAACCAAGAACAAGGTGCCTTCTTCCACATAAGAGCTGGAGAAGGGAAAGAACACGTGCTGAGACTGCATGGTACGTCCTGCTGCACGTGCAGTGTGCAGTCAGAGGTCTGGGCCTGGAAATGCTATGCAGAGTGGTTCTGGGATAGGTCCTAGAAACCTGAATTTCAGTGTGTCTCAGGGGATTCTGATGTGTGTGATCTGAGAAGTACGCCCTGGATCAGCCACCAAGTTCACAAAATGATAAAGCCAAAGGCAAACCAGCCTTCCTATCCCCCGTGACAAACCAGTATGTGTAGGCACACCACCACCAGTGGGAGAGACAGTCATGACAGTTCTATCCCACCTCCATGGCCCCACATTTCCACTGGGAGTCAGGGAAGATTAGGAGTAAGTTTTCCTCCTTTATGGGAGGGCAAAGAAGGGCCTGGAGTTGGGCCCAAGTAAGGGACTGGCTAGCCCAAGACCTGCACTGTTTCCTTGGAGCATCTTCATGTGACATTCCACTGCTTAGCCGAAATTTCCCAAGGATGTCACAGTGTTATGGTAGTTGGAGAAAAATTGCTAGTTGTTTTGTGTGTGTGTGGTGCTGGGGGTTAGAACCAGGGTCTTGCACAGGGGAGACCTAAGTGCTCTGTCTCTGATCTGTGTCCCCAGTCTTGGAGCCTGATTTTCCTGTGAGCACAAGCATGTCCTAGCATGGCTGTGCTGGGCACTTCTGCACCAACCTACTAAGCAAACCTGGATCCCAACAGAGCTCTCCGTGTTCTCCCTCACCTTCTTCCAAATATAATCAAACACTGAGAGCCCAGAGGTCTCCCCAGCAACAGCCTATGGTGGTCCAAGCAGCAGGAGGCCACAGGCAGGCAGCCATGGAGGGTGGGGTGAGAGTCAGGTGGGAAGCAGGACACAGGCCTGCGCCTGGTTCTGCCACCGACTCCACCTGCAACAACAGGCAGCTTCCTCATATCCTGCTCTACAGTGGGATATGGAGGAACAGGGGCAGTTAGCTCTGACCACCTTTAAGGTCCTGAAGGCTAGAATTGTAAAAATATTATATTGCCTCTGAGCAGGATGCCCAGCTGCACCTCTCAGGCTGGGATTAGACACTCACTTGCCTGCTACGGCATCCACTACGCAGCCCTAGGCAGGAGCGACCCAAAGAAGCCAACCCTGAGAAGGTGGTTTTGTTCTGCAGGTTCAAAGCCAGAGACTTCACACAGCTCACTGGAAGGGCTCTGGAGGTTGCTCCACCATGGTCCCCTCCAGCTCAAGTACCGGAAATTCAGGGTATCGCTAGTGGGCTGAGAACGTGAAATGAGTGCTTAGAGCTTTACAGTGCAGAGCAGAGCGACAGACACATCTTGTATACCGCACAGCGTGTCCACCTCACAGTCCCAGAAGGAAGCGGAGGTTCACGTTCAGCCATCCCCCCACCCTGTAGGAGCCTTCCAGGGACTATGACGTGCCAGGCGCTGGGCTGGGAGTCAGCAGTGGATGGGATGACGGTGGCCCCTCCTGTCACAGAATTGATTATGCAGTGAGGCAACCAGGACTTAACCAAGTTCTAGTAGAGTCAATTCTTTAATTTGTGATCAACAGAAAGAGACGCAAGCGTGTGATGAATTGTATGGATGGGAGAAATCCTATCCTGTCCGGGAAGTGACCAGCACAGGGTCTGAGTCGGTAGCAGCCAATCGGCAGAGCAGGGGCTAAGACTTGGCTCCAGTTTGCTGGCAGCCTGGGCATCCAACAGCCAGCCCCTGCCCCGGAGCACTTACCACCCTAGTTCGAGGGGTCCCGCCCTATCCTACCCTCCATACAGTCTCTGGACTGAGCTTTCTTTCTTTCCACAGGCGGAATTCCCAAGGATAAAGATTCCAGCCTAAGGTTGGGCCACAGGTACCCAAAACACAACTGGATCCAGTTAATCCTATTTCAGTTCTGACCTTCTTTTTCCTTTGTATATACAATAAAATTCTCCCATACTGGTCTGCATTTAAATTTTCTTTTATCATCAGCTTGTTTATGTGTTTTACATAGTTATAAACCAGGAAGGGAAGAGAGAAGTTGCCCAGTCACAGCTGATGAGAGGGTGCAAATGCAAACCTGGGCACTCTGGCCCAGAACCAGGCTCTTAGCCAATGCTCTTAGCATTTGCCTGGGCCAAACCATCCTTCATCCACTGATCAATTGCTTGTTTACAAGTAACACCATTTGTTCATTTGATAAATATGTATACAGCACCCACCATAGCACTGTTCTAGGCACTGGGAAGACAGTTGTGAGCAAAATCTCTGATTTATAGATTTATATTCTGAGGAGGCTGATGACAAAATAAGCAAGTACAGACTATGTCAGATGACCGCCAGGTGCAAAGGAGACTTGGATGTGGTGGGGCGCTAGAGGGTGTTACTGTAGCCCAGTCTGTGTATGTGTAGGCCTCAGTAACGGTGTGACACCTGAGTAGACCTGAATGAGGAGAGGGAGTTTGGCTTTGGGAGCATCTGGGTGAAGAACTTTCCAGACAAACCCAATGCAAAGCCCCCAAGCCAAGAGCATGGCAGGAAGAATGTCAAGGTCAGCTTGGCCAGCTACAGCAGAGTAAAGGCAAAAGTGGGGAAGGGTGTGAGATCCAGGAGCAGGAGCCAGCTCCTGGGGACCCCCAGAGAAGCCAAAATTGAGCTTTAAACTTCTAACTGGCAGCCGGGCATGGTGGTGCACATCTGTAATCCCAGCACTCAAGCAGCTGAGGTAGGAGGATCCCTGCGAGTTTGAGGCCAACCTGAACTGCCTATTGGGACTGCGTCTCAAAAAAAAAAAAGCTGAAGGAACAGAAAGCAGACTGGTTGTTTCCAATTTAATTTCCTTTTTCAGTACTGGGGATTGAACCCCCAGAGGAATGAGCTACAACCCCAGCTTTTTTATTTTTTTATATTGAGACATGATTTATTAAGTTGCAAAGGCTGGCCTCAAATTTGTGATCCTCCTGCATCAGCCCCCCAAGTAGCTGGAGCTTTTAGTGTGTGCCACTGCACCTAGCCAGAGTTATTCATCTATCCGCCCATCCCAATTAGGGATTGAATCCAGGCCTTTGCAATGAGCTATATCCCTATTCTGAATTGTAACCCTCCTGCCCCAGCATCCCAGGGTGCTGTGATTACAGTTAGGTACCACCACATCCAATTCAGTTATATATACGAATGAAAATGAGGATTCTCCCTTATCAGTCAGGCTTAGGTAGACTGGGTACCTCACATTAGTTACTGTCAATCTGTCAGTTTTTGGAAAAAGAGAAAAAAAAATTTATTTTGGTACCAGGAATCGAACTCAGGACTTTTGCTTGCCAGGCAGGCGCTGTGCCATTGAGCTATTTCCCTAGCTGAAAAAGGGAGATTTTAAGTTTCAGTTTCATTATGTGGTATCTGACATGAATGAATCCATTCTGGTTTGGCCCGGCTTACTGAGGCCTAGTGCCGGAGCTCAGCCTAAAGTAACAGCCTCCCATGCATTTTGTTTAACAGTCATTGTGAGGACTTGGTCTCATCCTGGGTGAAACGGAAGCCATCGTGGAGTTTATGTAGAGGCGCACGATTTTGCTGTGTTTAAAAGTCCCTCTAAGAAAGGCTCAAATTTGGATATATTCTTAGGTGGAGGCTACTTGCTGATAGTGCATAGGAACGTGCAAGGAACCAAGAATGATGCCAACGTCTGGCTGAGGGGTCGGGAGGTAGAGCTGCCCTTTAGCAGCTCTGGGAGCGGGGGTGGGATTAGGAGTCTGGGCCTGGGTATGTGAGTGTGAGATGCTTGTTACACGTCCAAGTGAGGGTAGCGAGTAGGCAGCAGATGCACAAACCTGGTGTTCGGAGGTCTGGCTTGGGTGTGGTGATTTAGATAGTCTTTAAAGTTAAAGGACTAGTAGGTCAGTAAAGAAGTACAGAAAGAGTGGAGGAGTCCAAGGACTGACCCCTCTCCTGCTCCATTTAAAGTTTGGAGGAAAGGCAGGAAGTAGTGGAGAGTTGCTGCCATGATGGTTTTTCCCTCTATAACTGTACTCAACTCAATTTGCAGCTGTATACAGAAATTCACTGAACTGTACACAAGATTTATGCATTAAACCTTAAAAACCACTGTGAAGCCTGGACGATGGGATGTCTGCTTTGATTAAAAGTGCAAAGAGAACGGAAGCATCTAAAGCTGCTGGCAACCGAGGTGCACCCCACCCCTCCCTTTCCAGCCAGGTCATTGTCACGAGGAGTGCTTGACCCAAGTCCTGAAGGGCTGGTGGCCAGGGCTCTGCTCTCAAAGCACCAGACTGTGAAACCGACTGGCCTCCTCAGAGGGTTCAGAGCCGCTCTCAGGGATCCCGGGAAAGAATGTACAGCGTGGGAAACACTTTGCAGGGACACTCTGGCTGAGGGGACAATGAGCAAATGGGGAACAAAAGCCCCCTCCAGAGCAGAAGGCTGGCCATTGAGGCCGGCGTCCACTTCAAACAACCGAGGCAAGCAGAGCAGGCCGGGAACCTGCCAAGGCAGAACAAAGAGCAGCTGAATGGACGATCCACAGAGTCCCTCCTGCCTCTTGGATCCACCTGCTCATCTTTCTTCGGCTGGTCCAGACAAAAGCAAAAACGCAGGCTCTTTCAACTTCCGATTAGTTTTTCAAATGTCATAATGGCCAGTGGGACCCACAGCTACTTGTGGTTTTTGAGCTGAGTGCAATTATGGAGGGAAAAACCATCATGGCAACAACTCAGGCAACTTATCTTCATTAACTAAAGACACTAATGGCATCTTAGAAGACTTAACCCCTCCCCACAGAGGTGCTGGGCTCCCAAAAGCTATATTCTTTCTTCTAAAGAAATGCTCTAATCAATAGGGGACTTGTCCCTTTTAACATGACCTCTTATGTTTGTATTAAGAGTTCACAAAGAGACTTCCATTCATGGCTTTATTTACTCCCTACAACCCTCTGGGGGAAGGCAGGGCAGGACTCACTGGCTGGCTTCCCAGAGAGGTCAGATGACTTGGCCTGGGTCACACAACTGGTTGGCAGCCGAGTTGGGGATGACTGGGGGACAGTGTTCTTTGTGGCTGTCAGACTCCACACCACTCAGGAAATGTGAACTGGGAAGTCAAGTGACAAATGAGTGGGAGAATGGGGACCCTATAGAAGCTGCTTACTGGACTCCTAATACCCAGAAAATGATGTCAATATGGATGGTCCTTGATTTATGATAGGGTTATACCTAATAAGCCCATTTTAAACTGAACTTAATCCTAATCGACCAAACATTTGCCCAGCCTACCTTACTCATGCCCAGAAGACATACTTTACCTACAGCCAGGCAGAACCATCTAACATGAAGCTTATTTTATAATAAAGTATTGAAATCTTTATTTTTTTTGAGTACCGAAAACAGACCTCAGGACTTCACATATGCCAGGTAAGTGCTGTGCCACTGAGCTATATTCCTGGCCCCTGAATATCTTATATAATTTAACACTATATAGTGTTTTCACACTGAAGTCTCTACAGACAAGGAAGCATTTCTTGGGAGGAAGGTAATGGTGGGGATTGAACCCAGGGGCCTCAGGCATCCTAGGCAGGCACTCTGCCTCTGAGCAATATCCCCAGCACTTCTGAGGCAAATTCTTGCTAAATTGCCCAGGCTGGCCTTGAACTTGCAATGTTCCTGCCTCAGCCTCACAAGTAGCTGAGATTAAAAGTATTCATGTGCCACTGCCATCACACCTGGCTCAAACTTTATTTTTTTTACGGTATTGGGGACTAACTACCACTGTAGTCTTTATACCAGACTACATCCCCAGCCCCCCCCTTTTTTTTTTAAAGATAATGTCTTGCTAAGTTACTAAATTGCCCAGGTTGGGCTTAAACTTTTCCTCCTGCCTCAGCCTTCCAGAATGCTGATTATAAGCATGCACCACCTAACCCAACCTGGCTTCAAAGGAGCATTCATGAAATGGGTGTGCCCCTCTAACTTTTACAGCCTAAGATAACCCATGCAGTCAGTGTTGTGGTTTGAATTTGCCCCCAAAATTCATGTTAAAAGGGTTTCAGGAAGTTGAAGGGGAGGGAAATGGGAAAAAAAGAGGAATCAAGATATATCATGTACAGGTACAAATTCCACATGATGGGCTAGGGATATAGTTCAGTGGCGTAAGCACCTGCCACGCAAACACAAGGTCCTGAGTTCAATCCCCAAAACCAAAAAAACAAAAACACAAAAACCCAACAAATTCCACATGATGAATGTTATTATGTATATCCATGTACCAAAAATTTTAAAAAATAAAAATTCATGTTAAAGCCAGGGATGGGGGCACATGCCTGTAATCCCAGCACTAGGGAGGCTGAGGCAGGATCACTGCCAGTTTGAAGTCAGCCTGAATTAAAGAGAAAGACTGTCTTACCCACCCCAATTCATGTTAAAATAAACTTCCAGTGGACAGTGGTTCCACTCTCATGAATGGCTTAGTGCCATTAAGAACTTAAGGGCATTATTAGCCAACTTTGTCCCCGTTCTGTCCCTGTCACGTGAGCATGAAGCAGCCCTCACCAGACTCCAAGTCTATACGCTCCATGGGCTTGGGATTCTCAGTACGCAACGGCCAGAAACAACCCTTTATCACTTACAAATTACCCAGCTTGTGGGATTTTGTCAGAAGCAGGAAGTGGCTGAGACAGTTGGCCCTCCCCTTGTCTGTGGTACACTGAGCTCAGAGGCCTTCAAAAAGTCTTAAGCAGGCTCAGCTGCTACGTGTGTGTGTGCATGTGCATGCGTGTCTGGGTTCGTAAGACCACCAGGGCTGCTGTGCAGGGCTCATGGCTGCAGAAGCACAAAGAAAACTGGCTTTTCAAGGTAATTCTCAGTCCTGTTAGGAAAGGGATAAGCAGGACCAATGTAAAGAGCCCCGGAGAGAGACTGTGGCCATCTCAACAACCACGTCCTCATATTATGTAACCAAGGATCCCACCAGCCTAAAGTACTCAGCCAGCCCTTTGTTCCTATTATTCTCTTTATTCAGATTTCAATTTTTCAACGCAGCATCTGGTAACTTAGCACATTCACAGCATCTTGATACGGCGCCATGCCAAAGATACAATCTGAGCCTCAGGTATCTGCTCTGTGTAGGGGAGACTGAAAAACAAGCAAAACTATAACCACATCTCAACTTTTGTCTTTTTAAATAAAGTGACCTTTCTTTTCGTTTCTCTTTTCACACTCTGAACTGTTTTTAACTCCTTTTTTCAGCATTCATTTCAGTTTTCAAATTTTCCATCCTTTCTCTGGAACTAATGTGCTGTTCTGAAAGAAAAAGGAGACAAACACAAAATTATCGATGGTTTCATTGCAGTTACAGTTCCTAACTGTTGACAACAGAGAACAAAGTACTCTCCCACCATGAAGACCCCACTTCCAAAGGCATAATCTTTTATCGATTGGTTCTATTCATTTAGGCCCTATCTCATTTCAAAAAAGAATGTGGGAGGCTGATGATGACTTAAAAATAAAACTCAAGGATAACCAAGAAAGTGGTAGGTGAAAATACTAAGGAGATGAGGTAATTCCAGGCACACCTCTCACAGTACAAGGCCAAAGATGATGTAAACTTCAGCCAGAACAGAGAGGAGAGTTTAAAGCAGCTCATCTTCGATTCCCCACACTCTTTATCTGATAACCAACATGGGGCCCTTATGTAGCTTAGAAGATGACATCCTGCCAACATTCCTGCCTGGTGGCTGTGTTCTTGTCAAGTTAGACTATGCACCTCAACTTGCATAGAATATTCTTGAAAATGGGTCTCAGTGAAAATTTTTCAGAGAAAAAAACCTCTATTCCCTTTATCCGTGGCTGCTTCTCCTCTGACTGAGAAGTGATGGCGTGAGTGGCACAGGTTCGCCACCACTGACCTGGACAGACTCTGCAATGGGAGGCCGGGGTGGAGAGACAGCAGCAAGTAACTGATTCGGGCAGGCTCTGGCAAGCAGAGGCCGGGGCCCTATGCCTGCCATCCTTGGCACGCATCTAGACCCACACTGACGACTAAGGTAATAATGTCATAGTCTTTAGAATGGCAGGCTCCAAAGCAAGTAGTGAAACAGTTCCCAGGTGCATGCACAGGCATGGAACTAATCCTGAGGACCAAACTACATGCCTCTAATTCCTTGGCAAGCTTCAGAGGCTCCTAGGAATATTTAAACGTGTGCCTAGGAACGTTCACGCAGAAAGGTTAAGCTGAGTATGAAAGTCGTACAGCTGGAAGGTGGTGGCCACAAGCCTGGACCTTGGGCAAGAAGTCACACCCTGCACTAGGCCTGCTCAAATCAGTGCTTGTACTCAGATACCAAGGATAAATCTAAACTATGGGTCCCAACCTCAGAAAGTCCCCCTAATGTCCAACTGTGCAAGAGACTTTCTTTCAAGTAACGTGATTTGGTAGTAGTAGGATAGGCATCGACTATTTAAAAATCAAGGTGAAAAAACCCTAAAGAATTAAAAATTCTTTCACATAGCAGAAAGGACTAGTTCTGAACAAAAATCTCACATAGAAAACTGTAATTTACGAAAAAAATCATATGGGGTAGAGTCAAGCAACAGGGGTGGGCAGAAGAGATTGCTTCCAAAAGGCCAGGGGAACTTTCAGAAGTGTGGAAAAAGGTTCTGCCTTGACTGAGGTAGTGGCTGCATGATATACTTTTTTTGAGATTCACATAATTATATACTACAAGGAATGAATTTCATTGTATATAAATTATACCTCAGTTAATCCTAAAAGGAAACAAAACCAAAACCAATGTAATTTCCCCTGCTGTTGAGGACTAGGTGACCCAGTCACGTGGTACATCGCTGGCAAAGCCCTGCTTTTTGTTGATCTCACCTACTTGCAGAGGGTTACAAATTAGACAGCTTTGTTGCTTTGGCAGAGAAAGCCTTTTCCCAGGCAAGAAATAAAAGAGAACATAACTTGGAAACTCAAATACCTCCCTCCCCTTTGTTGGTCCAGAGCAGGGGTCAGCCAACTAGTGTAATGTTGTACAAGCTAAATCCAGTCCACTACCAATTCTGGTGAGTGAAGTTTCATCGGTAGACTACCACACCCACTTGTTTACATGACCAGTGTCTGCTTTCCCGTGACAGCACCCAGTTTAGTTGTCAGAGACCATCTGGCCTAAACACCTAAATGCCACCAAGTTTTTACAGACCCTTATTTTGGCTGCTGGTCTAGAGGAACAGATGTGCAAAGCAGCAGACACTGTCCCTTCCACCTGCATCTGACCTCTGCCTCGCCCTGTCCTAGTACTAAGCCCTGGAAGGAGGACAAGTACTGCTGCAGTCACATGGGGCACAGACCAGAACCACCCTCTGAGGTTGAGGACCTGGCTTTCCTGCCGGCTTCCATCTGTGGTCCTCAGTCCTTCATGATTTAGGGCCGCATCAAACCCCCTTGTTTAGCCTCCCTAGACATCAGTGTTAGGCAAAGGCCTACATGTGACAAGTGTGCCAGGATTTGCCATGGGGCCATCACCTTGTAAATTTATTCTGAGTGGGACCCATCTTAAGGAGTTCAAGGTTGGACCTGTCTTATCCTCACTCTACTCTCCCATACATAACAAGAGTGGCTATCTGCATAAATCAGTACCCCATTGGACACAAGGGAGGATGAAGTCTTACACAGCCAGAGCCAGCCCAAAGTTGCTCTGCTGTGAAGTTACGGTCTCATCCGGGCTAACTCAAGAAGTTTTGGTCCTGGTCCAGTTGTAAAATGGCCGGAGATTTCGGCTTTGGCATAGGGGGAGGTAGGGAAGATGAGTGGGCTGAAAACTTGACAGAATCACTGACATGCATGAGGTGGCAAGATGGGAAAGGGACCCTGCTCCTGCGATGAGTCCGCCCTTCATCTTTACCGTAGTGTCCTATATTTTGCCAATCTACTGCTCTGCTCTGCAGCGATCCTGCCAAAGGAAAGAGGGTTTGAGAATCAAGAAAGGACAGCAAGAAGAGAAATAAGCTGAGGACAGAAACAGCAAACACCCGACCAGAGTCTCCATTAGGGTCACTGACTTCCCCAGGGCAGTGCTGGTCCCACGACTTGTGAAGCTGTAACAGGAGAGTGGGCTTCACCCCTCTGAGTGTCGGCATTTGTGTACAGGTCAGGGGACGTCACCGACCCGTTGGGCATTCTGATGAAAACCATGGCCTCTTTCCCCAGAAAACGTGATGACTGAGGATTCCAGATTAGGAACTCCTGCCAACCAGGATCTAAGTCAAATAGTTCCTACTCTGCTCTCCCATTTATTTTGTTTATCTTGTAGGCAACTTTCAGAAAAGAGAAGTTAGCAGAGTATAGCCTTTCGACTCCCTTTCAACACAGTGCAGAACTGCCAAGTGATGGCTGCCAAGGAGGACAGGCAAAGGCCTACATGTGACAAGTGTGCCAGGATTTGAGTAGTAATGAGAACCAGCTGCTGCTGCTGGTACTAGAGGGAGCTCTGCGGGGACTCAGCCTGCTACCCACGGAGGAGGTCTGCTCAGGGAGGCGCTCTGAGAGTGCACCACAGAGACTCAGGCAGAGACGAGAGACCTCTGCCTCTCCTGCCCATTTATGGTCTGAAAGAAAGCCTCTCTCAGATGTGACTGACCTAGTTGGCAGCCATATTGGAGGAGAGGCTACTGAGTTACATTGTGCCATCACAAGTCCTGAAGAGAACACACGGCACATTTGAAAATGATTTCTTCCAAAGGTGAAAGCAATTTTGACCTTTTCGTGGCTGAAACTGCCTAGGTTCTAATAAAGCCAAATCAGTGAGAAACACCTTTGTGACATTTAAATTTGCCTCTAATTCTGTTCTGAAAGTCAAGCTGGCAGCAAGCTACCATTATGTCGAGGTCTGACATTTGTCTGACTCTCATGCTGGCTGGCTCCTGGAACAGGGATGGGGGCTCCTAAGCAGATGCTCCCTACTGGGAGCCTTTGCAAACCCAAACCCTGTGTAGCTGCTGTGGGAAGAATGCAGAGCTTACACAGCGAGGAAAGGCCCCAGGTGCCACCAGGGGCTGGGGAGAAGGACAGGGCAGGATCCCAGGTAGCAACAAAAAGAGGATTTTTTTTTTTGCAGTGCTGGAGAGGAAACCTAGCACATGCTAGGCAAGTGCTCTACTACTGACCTACACCCTTAACTTGAGAGGGGAATTTTTATACAGCCAGCAAATTAACAATCTTTCACCACCATTCTTACCCATTTTTATCTTCATAAAGCAATTATTTTCCTCTCATTCTAATGTATAGAAACATAAATTATTGTGGTTTAATACATCTACAGGGGATCACTAAGGCCTTTTCCTGACCTAGAAAGTTCCTATGGCTTCTGCATTAGGCTGGACTATAGCAGACTTGCCCTTAGGGTCCAAGTCATGTTGCTACATATCCTGGCCTAACGGCTGGGCTGGCAGAGCTGACACAAATATCTCCAATCCCTACCCCACCCCAGCCTCACCTCTTGACTGCCTGCTGGGCCAGCATCCGATTGCCAGCCAGAAATGTCACACTGCCCAGGATGGCCAGGTACTTCAGGGTCTGGAACATGTTGAGCTGAGTCCAGTACACATACATGAGCCCCAGCATAGCTAGAAGAAAAAGTGTCACGATACCCAATTAGGGCTGGGGAGGTGATTTAGTGGATATCCAATTAAATGACACAGTGACAATGCCCTAGGGTGAGAGGGAATTAGGAACAGTGACTGTTTAGTCGTGAAAAGGTCTGCATGTCTACATGTCTAGACCAGCTTGTTTTAACCTTCTTATGTGATGCCAGAGAGTAACTTAATTTATTCTTGCTTTTCGAATCTGACTTATAAGAATCGTAGAGGTAAAAAAAAAATCAGATTTCAACTACTTTCTCTCAATCTATCTCACATATATTTCTCTGCCTTTTTTTTTTCTTTCCTGCAGTACTGGGAATTGAACCCAGGGCCTTACACTAAGTTAGACCTCTAACTCTTTTTTAATTTTGAAACAGGATCTCACCAAGTCACCCAGTTGCCCAGGCCACAGTCTTTTTGCCTCAGCTTCCCACACTGCATTACGGGCATGCACTACAATTTTTAAATCTTAATGAAACTGTGCAGGATATAGATAAATGAATACTTTTTTATTAAAAGCATGCCTAGAAGTCAGACCTAGTGGCCATGTTAAGGGTGATTCACCACTGGGACTAGAGAGGGATTAGCAGGATCCACAGAGAAATGCCCAGTGACGAGGGCCAGGGCCAGGTCCTGAGAGCTCAGGCTGGAGCCCAGGCCCTGCCCCTATCGGCCACTTCACCTCTCTGGGCCCAAATTCCCTCACACGTCACATGGGGTTATAAGCCTTGCTGGGTCGCTCCTATCACAGTTGTAAGGAGAATCAAATGAAGAAACACAAAAAGAAAACTGGCAAAATTATAAATTTTTTAAAAATCATAGTTCTGAACAAATTTATATTCAGATTTTGTTCTCAGTCTGAGCCCAGAAAGCTATCTTCCAAATCTAGTAACTGAGCTGGAGAAAAATGTCAACCTGTCCAATCTGCCCAAAAAGATGACGGTGAACTATAGCAGGAGTTCTTAACCATTTTGAGGTCAGACCAGTGTGAGAATTTCATCAAAGTTATGAACTCTCTCTTTCCCCAGGAAAATGCAGACACACATTTGCCTAGAATTTCAAAGAAGTCATTTCCAGGAGCCATAAGCTGTGGATGCAGAGATGATGACCGCTGAAAGAGGCGATAAGGCAATACTGATTCAAGAGTATCGAAATCTCAGAAATGTCTGATTTGTGAAATTTCTGTCTTGTTATTACAGGCTGTGTAGGCCCTAAACTCTCAAGAGAGCATTGTAGGACAGCACATCTGACCATGAAAGGGGTTGTTCTCTATTACTGTCCGCCAGTACCGTGAAGAGCGATGAGGTGGGGAAAGATGACTTTTGGAAACTGCATTAATGCTCTCCATCCAGGAAGATGGCTCCGTGTAAAGCCACGATAAGTGAGTCATCTCTGGAAATGAACAGAGCTATTAAATGCAGGTAAATGGCCGTCGACAGCCTCCTAGTACAATGAAGCCCAATATAATGACAGCTGTGCTGAGCTGATGGGCCAAACAGGTTTTATCATCATATTAACTGTTCTAAAAGGCCAGGAGGAAAAGGGAAATGTTATGCTACTAAGTCATTATAGTTAATAGGCTGAGGGTCTACTTAACGGGGCCTTTGTGGGGGCAGACAAAATGTCAGAGGAGGTTAAATAGAAGTGGCAGCCTGGGGCACTTACCAGCATGTCCCAGGTGAAAGATAATTGTGCTAGGAGCAAAAGTGAAGTTGGAGACATTGGCTCCAATCCGGATCCACTGAATGATGTGGAGAAATAAATTAAAAAGACATTAGAACTTAAAAGAGGTGACACGTGCCATACCAACACTAATCCAAGGAACAGCCCTTGGTGCTTAGAAGTTCACACATACTGGAAAGACAGGAATTTTTCCAAGTGACAACCACTCTGTTATAACATATAAGGAAAAAATTGTTCTCTTTTTCTTTAGAAAGGACTCTTAGCACCTGTTCTGAAATGTGCTTGTTTAACTCAAACTTCAACATCATTTTTTATGACAACAAACACTTCTATTTTAAAACACGTGAAACCATGAGGCTAAAAGGTCAAAAACTGCATTTATGATGAAGTAACTGGCTTGTCCATTAAGTTCTGTAAGAATTGGTATGAGAACTGCCCTGGGAGCTGGGAGGACGTCTGTGCATTCTATGAATTCTGTGCCTTTTGAACTTCTGGTCAAATACAAAAAAAAGTGCTCAAGCCCTGAGTTTGGTTCTCAAAATTTGTGGAATGCTTTTTAGACTTAGATTAACCAATAGTTCTTTTCTTACAATCAAGAAATTAATTAGGAACAATTTTTCAAAAGTCAGAATGAATGAATTTTCCTCAAAATTCTCTGAACTTTGAGGATATGCACTATGTTTATATCTTTAAAAGAAAAACAATGAAAAACTCAATTAACTGGTTTAAAATATATATAAACAATACAATGAACACAAGCTAAATGTTTCTTTTTCTCTATACTCTCCAAAATACCCTCTCCTCAGACAGAACCAACATTAATACATATTTTTAAACATTTTTCTACAAAAAGGATCAATCTACAACTATCCTACTCCTTGCCTTGCTCACTTGGGTCACCTATCAGCAAAGAGACCTGTCCCTTCTGTTAACAGGCCGCATACTGTTGTATTATATGAGTGTACTAATGAACTCTCGCTTTTGTGAGGACTTCTGGTTGTTTGCAGTTTTATGCTCCCAACAGAGCTGGAATGTGCAGCCTCTGCTCTCCATTCTTCTTTGCCAGCGGCATGGGCCTTGCTTTTTCACACTTCACCTCATCTGCACACTCCCACGGAGCACCACAGCCCACACACTTTTGTCACTTTGGTTCTTAGGAACTTTCTCATGCCCCCTTGTTAATGGATCAGTTTATCTGGCCGCTCCCCCATAGTGGGGAACTTTGGTTACTCTAAAATGTTTTGACCATCAGCTCAGGTCACAGCTGCTGGACCCCTCTGGAGCTGTGCTGAGGCCAGAGCACAAAGCCTCCTTTGCAAGGGCTGTGTTTGCTGAGTCTGGCGTCAGACACCCGCTGCCCATGCTAATTACGGTGACTCACCAGAGCAAAGAGTAAGAGCAAGGGCGAGAGGATCAAGGCGGTGAATGTGTTAGACACTACCGTGGGGGGCCTCTTCTCAGGCTCACGGAACAGGTGCTGCCAAAAGAAGACACACAGGGAAGACTTGAGAACAGGACCTTCTGGCAGGGACAGCCAAGTACTCCCAAAGGTCAATGGCAACCATGAAGAGGAAATGCCCCCAAAGGCTAAAACCTTCTGGCAACAAGTGGCCACTTGGCCTTTCACCTCTTAATACTGCTGTTTGAGCCCAGAAGTCTTCCTTCTCAAGATGCTACACTGGTCCCAGCTCACTGCTTGGCCAACTTTTTCCACCTCAAAGACTCGTTGCCATTTACAGGTTACAGAATGCAACTCAGGTGATATCTGGCTGGTGTCGGGGAGGGTGGCCAAGTCCACGGCCTAAGGCAGGGCTCTGCATTTCTTCATGCTTTGGGTTCCAAGGCATTTGCTGCCACCCTATTTCAGTCAGCTAGCTGGACCTAATGTCCTCTCCTTTTAACATTAAAAGCACCTCACTGCAGATGATTCCAACCCTAACTCACTCCGCCATGGCTCTAAGGAAGAGGTGAAAAAACTTTCTCCTTTATGCTATGTGCTTTCCAGAGTTAAACCAGAGGCCTGGGTAAACCTTTCTTCTGATACTTGATTTTTTTCCTGAGCAACTCAGCATGAATTCTCTTTGGGAAGCTCACCTAGTCAGTATAAAGAGGCAGCAACAGACTGGGAATCCACAGACCTCTGTCTAGCTCCAAACCGACACATCTGGCTATGAGACCACTCTTTGCTGCAGGTTCCAGGTGGACAACTGGGCATGTGGAGAGCAATGACCACCCCACTAGGCTTGTTAAGATATTATGAGGACAAAGTAGAATCGGGCACTGAACAACTATGCCTTATGACACATCCAAACTGAACCTTTTTTTTAAGATTTATTTTTCCTCCAATGTACCAACTATGGCCATCTTTCCTGCTTGCCAGTATCCAGCCAACCCAACTCTGTGATGAGGCTGGCCCACCTCCTGTTGCTAAATTTTCACCTCTTTGCTGCCATCATCATTAAGATTTCTCAATGATCTGCTGCAGCTGCTACCACCTATGCATTCCACTCTCCAGGTCGGCCAGCACCCTTCCTCACCAGTGCTGTTCCTTCTACTTGCCAACTGCACTGCGTATTCTTTTTTATTGTTGTTCTGTCAGACAGGGTCTCACTATGTAGTTCAAGGTGGCTCTGAACTCACTATGTAACCCAGGCTGGCCTCAAACTTGTGGTGATCCTCCTGTCTTAGCCTCTCGAGTGCTGGGGTTACAGACATGATCCAGCACACCTAGCTGTGCACTGGATATTCTTACCAGTGCTGCATCAACATGGAGAGGAGTTTCAGGAAAAATTCTATTACTCTACCCTTTGAGGCCTTGAATTTTTTTTAACACTTTTCCACCAGCTTGAACCAGTGGAAGTGCAGAGTTGCTCAGCAGCAAGATGTACAAATATGGCCCCACTGTGAACATGCTGAACTCTACTTTTAACACTTCGCACAGTTATATATAGGTTTCCATGTTTCTACAGTTTGACCATGTTTCATGACTGCAAAGCAGTCCACTGAGTGGATCCACTTCAGTTTCCTTACCCAGTACCCAAACTGTTTAACCACATTTATTTTCCGTAATAAACAGAAACACTCCCAAGCCCTTCCTTCCTTCATCTTTATTCTTGTTTTGTTGTTTTTCTTTTCTGAAACAAGATATAAGGTCTTGCTATGTAGCTCAGGCTGGCCTCAAACTTACAATCGTCCTGCCTCAGCCTCCTTACAGGTGTGCCCTGTCACACCCAGCCAAGCCTTTTTTTCCTTACTCATTCTCATTTTGATCTTCACAGCACTCC
The DNA here is from genome assembly GCA_004027595.1 of Dinomys branickii. Classification (NCBI taxonomy): domain Eukaryota; kingdom Metazoa; phylum Chordata; class Mammalia; order Rodentia; family Dinomyidae; genus Dinomys; species Dinomys branickii. The sequence continues at coordinate 4,862 of PVLD010001407.1, read as the reverse complement.
TCTGAGCTGTGGTGGACAGGGCTCGCTCACCTTTGTGCGGGAAGGAGAAGCCTTGGTGAGATAAAGAACTTGCCTATGGGAGTAAAGCTGTGTCCCCGAGTGAGCTGGCTGACTCACGCAGAAAGGAAGAGGACTAAAGCTAAAGCCCACGGCGGCCGAGCAGCGGTCTGAGGTCTGTGCCCCGCCTGGCAGAGCAAGTGGACTCTGATTTTACCCCCAGTTCTGCTCTATAGGAATCTGCACTGGCTCTCCAAACCAGGACAGGGCTGCTATTTGCCCTGCCTAATTCACAGAGCAGTGAGGCTCAAACAATAAAATACCACGTAAACAGGTGAAAGGAAGGACCAGAGCTATAGCCGCGGGATTTGCTGCTTCTCTCACTGTGTCCAGTGGTAAGGCCTTTGTATATACCTGAATTTCCTGTTTCGGGGTGAAAAGGTTCTGGGACAGGACAGTTGAGGGAGCTTCTTCTTCTGGGAACTTAATGACCACATCAGCCTAAAAAATAAGAACAGTCTTTAGGGGGTGGGGCTGTCCTCCTTTAGCAGGATAACTCCCTAAAGCACGCGCGCCCACAACTGAAAAACGCTCCAGGCAGCCCCATCACTTCTGATCCAGTAGTTGACAAATCGAGGTAGTACAGATTTTAAGAACAAAACAAGCATTTGTCAAAAACATTTTTTAGAGCAAGAGTTCCAATTTTCTATTAGTGTGGAAGAAAAAGCCCCATAGAGCTGCTTAATACAAAAACCCCAGCTGGTATACTGGCTGTTTCAGCTGTAATCAGAAACTGCTGGGTGTCCCCTGGAGGTGCAATTTAGTCACACAAGAGAAAAAATGAAAACGCACTCTTGTACAAAAGTAGCTCAAAGCCCAGGAGAAGAAAGGGATCCATGAACACAAGGAAATGCAGCTGTTCCCTGGTTCGGCAAAGGGAGCGACCCCTCCCAAGACTGTACTCTGGCCTCTGCCACCTGTCTGGCTGCACCCTCTGCTGCTCTCCACAGGGTTCAGGGGCTCTGCAAGACACCCTCTCACATCTGCCCAGAAGCCCGCTGAGCTTCTCAGCACTGCTCCCCACCAGTCATCCCACAGCCCTCAGGTAACAGCCTGACAAAGCCCCTGCCTTTCAGGAAGCTTTCTGTCATCACCCTAATCCAAAGTGAAGGGTGTAGGTAAAAAGCACGACATGCTACACCAGTGGTCATCAGTTTAGTAGCATTTTGCAATCCTACAACTCACTATCATACACCATCCTGAACTACTACAAAAATTCAGATCTTATTCCTCCCATGAGGCGATAGCATAGCTCACGGCCAGAGCCTTTTATATTTAAGCATTCTCCATAACCTTGTTAATACAAAATTCTGAGGCTGAGGACATAGCTCAGTGGCATAAGCACCTGCCTGGAAAGTACAAAGGCTTGAGTTCAATTCCCAGTACAAAAAAAAAAAAAATTTAAAAATTAACACAAAATTCTCCTTCTAGTATAACACAGGAATTCACAGATTACTAAAACTCATGAGGGTAAATTTACATTTATTCAGTCAATATTTATTACGCACCTACCATGCATGAAGTTATCTGCATGAGCCTAAAACTATTTACAGAGCAGGACACAGCGCCCCACCTCACGATGCTTCTTTGTGGCCTATAAGAGGCACAGGCGAGGTTAAGAGCTGTGGGGCCAGGAAACGAGCTGTGTGTGACAATGGCACAACCACCCCCAGCTGGATCAGGCACATCCAGACACATACCACATTCCAGAGGATTGGGTTCTTCAAAGTGGCATCTCCAATGATTAAGTAGAGAGTGTAGATGCCTGAGGCCGAATCAAATTCAATCTTTCTTTCAGAGGTGTCCAGTTCAAATTTGTACACATTCTTGTTGTCTGGCTCAGCAACAAACACCACTTCTTGGCCAGTCTTCTGATTATGGAGTCGGACGAATGTCTAGATAGAACAATAATATAACCTTTCATCTGATCATTTCAAAACTCTCGTGTGGGTGCTGGGTATGCTGTGCACACACCTATAATCCCAGCACTATGGAGGCCGAGGCAGCAGGAGGACAAGTTTGATGCCACCCTGGGCAATTCAGCAACAACTCAGCAAAATCAAAAAAGGCTGCAAACACGGTTCAGTTTGAAGGCCCCCAGCACCTCTAAACAGCAGCAGCAGCAGCAGCAGCAGCAGCAGCAGCAGCAGCAGCAGCATCAACAACCTCCCTGTGGGCCCAATGTTAAATCAACCAGGTAGCAGATTGTCAGTTCTTTCATCTGAGCAAGAGTTGTGGGGTCTGCCAGAGACACCCAGAGTGGAAGCAATGGCCATCTCATTCTAGTTTCTAGCTCAGAGACAATTTTGTGCTGGTGCAAGGGAAGAAATTTAACTTAGGGGTCGAGCCAGTTCTCAAGAATTTGGGGAGTAAATGCCTAGTGCCCAGTTTGTGGATGATTTAAACTCTTTGCTACTGCTGCAATTTCTTCTTCCTGCCAGCCTTTTGGCCACTTTGCTGCCCAATTAACTTCTTCACTAGAGGGTGAAAAGAAGGGAAATGAGCTGGAACTGTAAAAGGACCATTTTCAATTTCCTAGCGCCTCCAGCTAAAGATTTAGTAGAGGAGGCTCAGGTGTCGATAGCAAGGCAGAGTTCTAATTGAACAGAGCCACCTGATGTCATGGAGCAAGCCCCTGCTCTGAAGACAGATAAAGCAGGCACCACTACTTATCAGCTGAGCAGTTTATTTAACTTCCTTGAACCCTGATTTCTTCACCTTTAAAGCACACAGATTAACTTCTGCATGTGGTGTATCTGTGTGAAGCTTTGTAATAGCAAATTTAAAGCATGTAGGTCAAACAAAAAAAAGCATGTAGCTCAGAGCCCAGTATATACTAGCTGGTCACCAAACAGTTGCTAGTAATATTCTCAATATAATGATATTAAGTCTAATCACTTAAACCCTCAACTCACTGACACAAAACTAAGGTTTCTCTGCTTCACAACTGCAGAGGTACCTTGGTTCACCAACTCAATCTTCTCTGCAATTCTGGTTGCAAACCAAACTGGATGAGAACTGAATCGAATTTCCCCATAAGGTCCACATTGATCCTAACCATTGAATTTGATTTGGTTCTCACCCAACAGTTTGTGACCAGAATTGTGGAAAGAATCAAATTTGTGAATGTATAGCAAAATTTAATAGCCACTCGGCTTTTCTTTGAAATGTTTAAAAATAAAGAATTCAGCAAGGCAGGTAGGTTGGTTCCAATTACAGATAATAAAGCACAAACATTAAATGAGTTGCCATGGTCACTCAGGGCTGGATATACAAAAAAATCAAAATCTTATTTGTTAATTACACCTGGGCAATAACAAATACCATCTAATTAGGAAAAGGACCCCAGAGATGCAAACCATCCTGACTACAGTGATTAGTCGTAGTTAGCAATGGGACTTACAAGTCTGGATGCCTGATCTTTTTAGTTAAGTGCAAGTGGCTGCCATGCTTATCTGCAAAATGCTATCTTTATCTGGCAGGTCTCTGAGCCATAGATTCCAAAACAGAACTAGGAGGAAACAAGTGTCCAGTTCAAGTTATGTTTCCTCACCTACTCTCCCTGCCCTAATCCTACCAATCCAGTCTTAAAATTTCTTCCGTTCATACTCTTCCGCCCTTGTGTTATTTGGTTGGCAAAGGTCACGCTGGAGGAGAACTGGGAAATGATAAGTGCTAACAGATCAGCCAGCCATTGCTAAGTGCCCTGATCAAGATGCCTAAAAAAGGAGGTGGAACTGTAAAAGATCCCGGAGTTTGAGGGTAGAGGGGAAAGGAGCGAAGAGGTACCAGGACTGCGGCCCTATGGGCAGGAGCTCAGGAGCACTGATACAGCAGTTGCAGCCACAAGAAATATAAACAAGGAGGTTTGCATGTAATTTCATTCACTGCAGTAGTCTGTTCTGATGCTGCTCTCAGCCTAGACACAACTCTGTTGGTTCCAGCTAAGCCAAGCTGTGAGTTCCCTCATTCTAACTATAAACAGCCGAAGTATTTACCTACAGTTTCCTCTACACAACACTTAACAACACATGTGGCAGGACCAACAGTAGCCTTCCCTCAAGAGAACATGACAGAGGTAGGAGGTCGGGGAGACATCTGAGAGCAGGGTGCTACTTTAGGTGGAAAACGCTGCATGGTTTGAAAATCTTTGGAATGATAAGTTCCATTTATACATTTGAAAAGAAGTGTACTGCTTTTACTACACAAGTAGACACAAGTTTAAAGGGCTACTCTTCAGAACCCCACAACAAAAACATGATTTGGAGAGCTGAGCATGGCGGTATGCATGTGTGATCCCAGCAGTCGGAAAGCTGAAACAGAAGGATTACTGTGACTTTAAGGCCAGCTTGAACTACAAAGGAAAAGCCTATCTCCAAACACAAATGAACAAGATTTGGGTCCTCTGCTTAGGTTTTCCTTTTTTGGGGGGATTTTAATCTTTCCCCTTTTCCTTTATATCAAAAATTTAAAACATTTCAATTACGTGCAAATCTGCCCTTAAAATATCTTTTTAATACCAGCTCACTGTTTAAAAAGAGGTATGATGGGCCAGGGATATAGCTCAGCGGTCTAGCACCTGCCTGGCGAACACAAGGTCCTGAGTTCAATTCCCAGTACCCACAATTAATCAATCAATCAATCAATCAATAAATAAGTAAGGCGTGGGATCCAGGTGAAGAGTAACACCCAGAATGAGAGGGGCAGAGCATCATGTGGGACTGCCAGGGCTGGGGATATAGCTCAGTGGAATAAGCGCTTGCCTAGCAAGCGCAGGGTCCTGAGTTCGATCCCCAGTACTGCAA